>VXBJ01004338.1:624343-640226 GCA_013400055.1 Nycticryphes semicollaris | reverse complement strand
TGGGTTGTGGTTTTGTGTATGGTTGTAGTTGGTAATCTCAGAGGTCCTTTCCAACCGTGACAATTCTGTGATGATAACTGTGCATGTTAGAAGCCATCATAAGAGCTCTGCATGTATCTTTGAAGTTGAACACTTGGACAACCTTCAGCACAATGAGGTCATAGCTATTACCAGTTACACTGGTAGTGATTTTCAAATCCTCTCATGCTACCTTGTTTTCTATATTTTAAAGAAGCTACCAAAGAACCATAATGTCATTACATATTGTCAGGACATGAAAAGCTTGGTGAAGAACTTTAGTTCCTACAGAAAAAAAACCACATAGTACAGCCACAGAGGAGCAAGCATTTATATTATTTAAATACTTTTTTTATAATCACTAGCCTTACAGGGTAGACTTGGTCTGTGAAAACAAATCAGGGTTAAAATCAAAGGAACAGAATGTTGCCAGTCTTTTACGGAATAGGTGATCCACATCCATCTGCAACAGCAGCTGTAGGTCAGGTGTGATGCTCCTCCATATCTCACTAGACACACGTATTTGGTACCTGCTGTCCACCCAAATGAGTATTGTTTCACCTTTTTGCTGAAAGATAACACAGTCCTTGGTCTACACTCTGTGCTGAACCACAGGGGGCGGTGGGCCACCAGTAATGGTGGACACTAACGAAATCAGAGAAGCCAGAACTACAGTTATGGTGGTTGCCGGCAATTCTACCTCACCCTCTATTCTCTCTCCTTCCTATCTAAATGTTGTATCGAGATCTCAGTAAGAGTTAATTGCATTTCATATAAAAAAAAAAAAAAATAAGCTATACATTTTTATTCCTTAGACACAGTTCATGCAAAAAAACAGTTTGGAAACCAGCTTTGTGGTTTAAATATCCATCGGCAGCTTCGCAATGACAGCAAAAAGAATTCACTGAGGTTTTCTAAAAGATGCCATGCAGTTCTGATGACCCTCTCTTAAAATGTAAGAGATTGCTGTTTCACAAGCTAAACAGTAAGTCTCATTTTCCAAGAAATTCTTTGTCATACAGATTCAAAGGGCTCAAAGAGTTCTCTAGTGGAAGAGTATCACCAGTACTGGAGGAAACTGACTTCTGCAGTGGTGAAAACTATTGATTACATCATACAGATAACAGAGGGATGTAAGAAAAAGCTATATCACTTCTTTGTCTGAAAATTGAAATAATGTAATAAAGCTCGGGATTTCAACTACTATTACTACTACTACTACTGTTACAAAAAAAAAATCTATCGTAATATTTCAAAAGATGATTTATTGCATGTTGTTCACAGACCCTATTATGAAGCAAATAACGAAACCCAAACTAAACTGTCCTACATTATGCTCATAAAAAAGCACTGACAGGCTCTAAAAACACCAGATAACCTTGACCAAATGTAGCACTGACAAGATTGCAGAGCATTATTGCACCCTAACACTCCCGTGCTGGTGCCATGTTGTCTTTAACTGTAAGATCCAGCCTTATCAAATACTACCAGCTCTTCACTCCCTTTTCCCAGCGTAATTATCAAGTTGAATTACCAAGATAATCACTTGCAGTAGAACTACACTTCCCAGACTGCTTTGCAAAGTAGTTCTTTTCCATAGCTCTCAAGGTCCATTTAACAGGAAACCTCCTTCTTGAACTTTGGTCAGTGTCTGGATTTGAAGACCTAGTCAAATCAGCCACGACAAACTGTTCTCAGCCCAGGTTTTGTAGGTATTTGCAAACAAAGACAAAAGATTAATTTTTTTTTAATGGGGACTTTTTCTTGGCTCAGCTTAATTTACTGTTGTATCTATCACTGCTGTGTATTATAATAACTTATTTCCTTACAATGAAATTTGGAGGGGGAACAAACTTTCTAGAATTTCCTCAGCACAGGAAGTGTTAAATGACATGCAGCACAGGACAGCTCTAGGGCTACACTGAAAGCTTCAAGTCTGGAGCGTCTTAAAAATCTTTAAAATGAGATAATATGATTTTTCACATTCTTAATGCATGTTAACTTTTATTTGTGTCAAAATTTCTACTATTGGAGCCAATCCATTTTTCGGTGCGTTGGTTCTAAGACTCTGGAGGATCAGAAATGGCTTCAGAATTCCAGGACTGCTTCTTTCTCAATTTGGGTAAAGAAATACGTTACAAATATCACCAGCTGTGTGGGAAGCTTTAGGGCTTTGTGGGTTTTAAGGGTGGAGGTTGATGGCTTTTTTTAAAAATCAGGTTAGAAATTACTCCAGTAAAGGCTCCTGCTGTATCAGCAGAGCTGGATGAAAGTAATCAGTAAAAATGATGTATGGGTTTCTTTTCTTTAATAAGAAAACCCCAAACAAAACAAAAATAGAAACAAAACAAAAACCCCTGAACGAAAACAAATGTTGAGAGCTCAGTGTAAGTAAGAAAAAGCTAGCTGCAATAAAGATTATGTGAACATTAAATTAGCTTATAATTTTTTTTTCCTCCTGTGTCTCATATGCTATCTTGAAATTACATACTCAATGTAATTTTACGTCTTTAAAATGAATCTGTGGACTAAATTTTCCTATTTTTGTTAACAACAACTTATGCAGTTGAGTATTTTTCTTCTCCTTAAGGACACAAATATTAGTCTTCTCAATCTCAGGAGAGTTGTAGCAATGAAATGCCTTAAGTCTAGATCTCTTAATCTCCTTGATATGGATAAACCGTCCTGTAAAAGCAGGGCCACAAATAGTCGACAGACTTTGATTTAATTATTCTTTTACGATGAAAACAACTTGTTTCTCAAATTACAGTGTTTGCTTTTCTCATCTGTATCAAATTCCTTCAAGTTTTTGCAAGTTTACAATAGAGAGGCAAAGTTAGACAAGCACACTTCTTTTGACTTCTTTTCATTTTATTTTTTTAATTGGATTAAAGTCTTTTGTCTTACCACTATGGTAGTAATAACACTCTTCACATCTAGGTTCTGAGTCCTTTCTATTTGGAGCAGTTTTGAGATCGAATATTGTTTTCTGAACTTCACCTGCAATGCTTAGCAATCTAACTAAAATGACTGAAGCAGTATTTTTCTAATTATGAAGATTTTATTCACAGTTTATTTTTCAAAAGCCCATGGCCTCTGTGTTAACCTTTCACAAGTGCCTTCTTCTGATGCTTACATTTTGTGAGACACAGAAGTCCAGTAGTCTGCAGCAATTCTATTGCAGTAGCTTTTTTTTTGTAATTTTTTTTTTAAAAAAAGAAAAAGACTAACCCTTAACCTTATCAGCTAAAAAAGGGTTAATTGGAAGATGGTATTGTTTTTATAACTGTTGAAGACTGCAACATGTTAGAAGAGCAGTGTGAAAAACATGTGGCCTCTTTCACGCGTGATTTACTTATTCCACATTTAAATAGATGGGGTGGTGGCAATTCAGCACCTTCTCTGAGCCCTGAATTAACTTGAAAACAAATTCATACCATGGGAAATTGTACTATGGGGGGGTAAAATTAGGTTTTTTTCTTATGCTTAAGGTAAGAACGGGTAGCTAAGTACTTGCATAGAGGCTTAGATTCTAAAAGCATAATGTAATTACTCACATTGTTTAGGGTGAGTCAGTATTAACGAACAAGATGCAGGATGTGTCAGAAGGACCCGCATAAGCTGAACAAGGGGGATGAACATTACATATGTTGTCTTACAGCTTTAGGGCAAAAGCTCAACTCCTAGTGTGAGCTCTGCCCTGGTGCACTTGAATCCCATCAGGCTTTACATCAGAGGAGATGTCTGTAGGTATAAGAAAAGGCCCTTACCGGGGTCATTGTATCCAATTTTCCAGGCAAGGCAGTTCAGCAGATATTAGTGTCCCCTGGACACATTCCTTGGACAAACTGTAGGATTAGATGACCTTGTGGGGTCTCTTCCACACTGTTTGGCTTTGGCTCTGTATCATACCGCTCACTGGACGACCGGGTTGTCAAGAAAGAAAACTCATGTCGATTTTTTGGTTTTTTCCTGCATGTAGAAGACAACAGCATCTGCCAAAGCAATCTTGTATAAACCTGCAGTTGACCACTGGCCTGTTGTGTTCAGGAAATTTGAGTATTTCTATTTTTTTCCATAAGAAAAAAACAGCAAGACTTTTAACACTGCCATAGCTAAGTACCATAAATCTTGAAATGAAAGCCCATGTTTCTTTCACACTTTCCCACTTTTATGCTTTAATTTGTCCCAGCCTACCTGAAGTGTTTGTACTGAAATTAGTTCTGTTACTAGTATAAAATTATAGCTGCTCTATTTATGTGATATATATATATATATATAAAAAAAAGACATAGAAATGTGTCTGGATACACTTAGGATCAGACATTTTTAGGATTGCTTCCTAATTTTGCTGTGGAAATCTAATGCAATACATACATAAGAGATCAAGTTATTATTCTTACAGCCATAATATTGGCAATCATCATGAATCAAAAAAAAAAGGATACGATAATGAATATTAAAAATCTAATTATTTTTGCCATTTAGAACATTGTATTTGTTACATAGTACAACCAAGAAGATGGCACATTTGCGCAACACATTCTGTTTATTGAAAAACAAATAGAAAATGAGATCATTTTAACTGCATATTCTATCACGGGGGAAAAAAAAGATCTGGGGCAAAATACTAGGGGGAAAAAAAATCACAGTAACGAATGGAAAAATCAGTAGCTGAGAAACTTACAGCTGGGGACCCATTTGTTCTTTAGGATTGTTATGCTAATTTTCGGTACTTGCTGCAGCAGCAAAGTTGAGATTTAGGAGGAATGCATCAATTACTAACTACTAATGGTATGAAGATATCCTCAGCTTCTCAAGGTAATTTAAAAGATTCATTCAGGCCCTGTTTTTCAAGCATTGCACTTTTACTTGAACTGCATAAGAGGTAAACTCTTCAAAAGTCAATGAAATTTAACAGTTTCCTTAAAAAAACAAAAAACACACCAAAAAAACCCCCAAACAGAAGTGGTTTCCTTGGAAAGTGTGTTCTAATTCTCCAGTAATTAAAAAAAGAAAATCTATGTAGAGGCCTGTACATAAGACTTAGAATTGAATTATTGAATTATTAGCCCATTGATGCATTCTTTTTAAGGAAACATGTTTTATTTTTAAGGAAATGTATCCAATGTGTGCTCGGATACATTTTAAGTCTTACTAAGCATTTCTTACCCAAGCTTACTTTCAGGGCTGTTCGCTGCCAAAATAAAACAGCACATCCATAAAATTCAAACTATTGATTCTTAGTAGCTTGTTTGTGACAACAATATATTTTTCAGCTTATGTTACAGAACTGCATTAAGTCAACATCCCAAATTATTAAGGAAAATGATTGGGCGAGGGAGGGAAGCTACTTTTAGTTAAAATCTTTTAGCTGGAAAACAAAGACATATTTTTATCTTAACATTTCACTTTATACACTGATCTATAATGAAAGAGTCCCGTGTCTTACTTTTCCCTCATTTTGCTAAAACTTAATACATGGGCAAAAGTGCTGCGATATTTGTGAACACGTGGTCAGGACTATTGTTTCCCAATTGAGTTCTAAATTAAAAACCTGAAATCAAGGTCATTCTCACTCACTGAATTCTCAAGCGTGCTTTGTAGAAACAGGTTATTTATTTATTTATTTAGTTATTTCCCCAATGACCTCTCTTTCCCTTCTCACTGCCACATTTCCTTTTACCAGCCCCCAAAGCAACAGCTCTCGTGCTCTTCTTATATTGCTCTATTCTACGTGTTCTGTCTGGTTTCCCCAACACATTTAGGACTCACAAATCTGGGAGAACCTCTAGAACTGCTCTTTAAGTCTCTAAAGCCAATCTTCTAATATACAACTGCCAGACTGTATTCCCTGAGCACTTTCCCCTGGGATTCATTAGTGCCCAGGTATTTATTTTAAAATGTAACTAGATTTAATACTTTTTGTTTGGGTTTTTTTTTTGTTTTGTTTTTTTCGTGTTACCCCATTAAAATTCCAATACACTCTTGGCAATTATAACCTGTCCTTATGGATTTTTTTTTTTTAACAGGGCAGGTAAAACTGATTTTTATCTCTTAAGGTGAAACTTCCAAATTATCTAATCTCTTTAAATGTTCCTAAAGTTGCATGCAGTAAGGGAGGCTGTAAGACAGCTAACAAGATAGCACCTTATAACTGTAAAATGACATAGAATCATAGAATCACACAATGGTTTGGGTTGGAAGGGATGTTATCATTGAGTTCCAACCCCCCTGCCATGGGCAGCGACACCTCCCACTAGAGCAGGTTGCTCCAAGGCCCATCCAGCCTGGTCTTGAACACTTCCAGGGATGGGGCATCCACAATTTCTCTGGGCAACCTGTTCCAGTGCCTCACCACTCTCACAGGAAAGAATTTCTTCCTAATTTCTAATCTAATTTTCCCCTCTTTCAGTTTACAACCATTACCCATGAGGGGTTGTGACAAGTGTTGTAATAACTCTTTCTCCCCTTATTTCTTTGTAAATGCTACCTGATGCTGAGACCACTCAGCATTTAAGCAATGCATGATATAAATATTGTTTTCCTACTACAGTGACACAATTAATGGGTGGATGAATCTTGATAAACAATTTGAACTGATACTTCCATCCAGACTACGTTATCTCAAATTGAGAAATAAATATATGGCTGCATATTACATATCATTATTATAAAATATACAATTATTTCAACAAACTCAAGATTTAGTGTCCTAATGCAGTATCACATTGCAGAGCAGGCACTTTAAATTTCAGTTCATGTCTGAGGTAAAAGTAAACCTAAAAATGAAATCAGACTGTTACTGAAATGGAAATTACCGAGTCCACAGTCTAAAGCAAGAAATGCTAAACTTAAAGAGAGAGTTCTTAGTTTTCTTATTGCAAAAACCTTAAAGAAAGTTAAGTTTTAGTAAGGAAACATTTTCTTTCAAAATACAAGACCAAAATACAGTGAATTTAAATTTACCATGTGACAGATTTAAAGAGAGATTATCTTGTGAGACAAAATTCATAAATATAGCATCTGACACAGCTCTGCCTTGTCAACACAGGTGTTCTCTTTTTCTATTACTAATGGTTATCAAAATATACACAGCTGAAATATTTTTCAAAACAATTATTATTATACGGGCTACCCGATCTGTGATATTACAAAATTCAGCAGAGGTACACACGTAACACTCAAATCAACATTTTTGTGTGGAGTTGGCATTGATAGGTGGCCTGAAAGCATAGGGCCTTTGAAAACAGAACTACTTTGTGTTAAAAGTGCAAATGACATTATTTGGAGCTAGATATAAAAACACACTAGCCTTTTTGGCAATTGTTAGTGAGCTGAGCATCTCTGATGGCAACGGTGTGGTGATTCTGTTTGTCCCTTAACTCCCTGCGTCACAGAAATACCAAGAACATGGGATACTGAGAACATTCTGCGCTGCTTGATCCTTCCGTTGTAGGACATATGCCTGGCAGAGTGGAAGCACTAATAAAATCAGTGTTTCACACACTGATTTGCCAGTGTACTTAGAGCAGGAGCTGAGTCTTGCTGTCTTTCCTGGTGAGTTCATCCTCTTTCATCTCTTGCCTGCAGGAGGTGCAGAAGGAGCTTCTCCCATTCCTAAACAGAAAATGAACGGATTAGAGTGTTTTACGCTGTTTTTCCCCAACAGTGTCTTTGGGGCTCTTTCCTGCAGCTGCTGTTTTTCTTTGAAATCTCACTTTAGATACACAGGCTCTTGATGGTCACTTAAGAGCATTACTATTTTGTGTGTAACTTGGTCTCATCACAGTCTGCAAAGTTTCCATGAAGTACGTTCTGGCTCACTCTCGAAGTAGCTGGTGCAGTTAAACACCTGGACTGAAAACTCCCATCTTCCAGCACTTTAAACAAAATGGGTTTTTCCCAAAAGAAAAATGGAAATTTTACTGTGATACCTCCTCCTCCTTAACAGACGTTTAAAAAATGCTTTTTATAAGACTGCTTCATGATTACTGTGTCTGACTTAATTCTGTTTAAAAGCAAATGCAATAAAATACCATCACCAAATGGCCTCTATTGTATAATAACTTGAGTTTACCCTAACTCTCTGAGGATCTCAGCAGTCTGAACAACTATATTTTCTGACATATTGTCAGAAGAAAAGAAACTACCTGCAGTTTTCATGCAGAATACTGAAAGAAATGGGCCATGGGTAGATCAGAAAAGAAAATAGTGGTATACAGAAGATATTAATGCGGCAGATTTCTTTCAGGGTTGGAGTGGGTAACATTCTTCATCCTGAATAGCTGCTCATTCCACTAAGTAACAAGGAAAAAGGCAGGGGTATTTTCAAAGCTAAGGTATCCAGTAAAATCATACAAGCAGATGTGAGAACACAGGTTGTAATTCGGAATTGAGTTCTGTTTCCTTTTAAAGAAAACACCACCATACGAAGCTAAATGTTGTGAGACGCACCAAGGTCTTGCTAAGACAACTGGTAAGTTATGGCTGATGAGGCCTTGGTAGTTAGGAAAGACAGTCTGTGAAAGAAAGGCTTCTAATGGGATTGAATATAAGAGACAAAAATTAGTAACAAACACTTTCACACTGGAAGAAGCTGTTCTAAGAACAAAAGAGAACAGTCATTAGCACACAACACAATGTGTTAAAAGAGGTGCAACCAGGAAGAAGACAGGTACAACAACGATAAGGGCGCATGGGATTTGACATCACCCACATTCAGAGCAATACAAGAGGTATTTGGGAGGACAAGATGCATCAAGGTTTGTAAGACGTGTTGTTTGTCCAGCACTAGAAAAGACAGTCACAAAGTCCACAAAGAAAACCATGTTTATAAGCATACTACACAGTAAAGAGCATGTAATTTTGCAAAAGCTCCTAGGAAAAGAATTTAGCAATAGTACAACATTCCTCTACAGCTACACTACAGGATCAAGAAAGGAGCAGTGAAGGACTATCTATATCCAAATATGCCCAGAGGAAAGGGACTTGAGGGTCCTGATAGATGAGAAGCTGGACACGAGCAGGCAACGTGCACTTGCAGCCCAGAAGGCCAGTCACATCCTGGGCTGCATCAAAAGATGTGTTGCCAGCAGATCCAGAGAGGTGATTCTGCCACTTTGCTCTGGTGAGACCTCACCTGGACTCCTGTGTGCAGCTCTGGAGCCCTCAATATAGGAAGGACATGGACCTGATGGAGCAGGTCCAGAGGAGGGCCGCAAAAATGATCAGGGGGTTGAAGCACCTCTCCTACAAGGACAGGCTGAGGGAGCTGGAGAAGAGGAGGCTCCAGGGACACCTAATAGCAGTCTTCCAGGACCTGAAAGGGGCCTACAGAAAGGCTGGGGAGAGTCTCTTTACAAAGGCCTGCAGTGGCAGAATGAGGGGCAATGGCTTCAAGCTGGAGAAGAGCAGATTTAGATTGGATATTAGGAATAGGTTCTTTACTCTGAGGGTGGTGGAACACTGGGACAGGTTGCCCAGGGAGGTGGTTGAGGCCCCTTCCCTGGAGATATTCAAAGTGAAGCTTGACGAGGCCCTGGGCAACCTGGTCTAGTTGGGGGAGTCCCTGCTGACTGCGAGGAGGTCAGACTAGATGACCCTACAGGTCCCTTCTGCCTGGACCATTCTATGATTCTGTGAAACAAGAGAAAAAGAATATACAAAAAAAAAGTATTTTCACCATGGTAATACTGATATTTTTTGCTGAGTATCAGCAAGCATATAAAGGAAAAAGTCAAAATCTGGATTTTTAATAAATACATACACAAAGCCAATATTGGGACAGAGAGCTGTAAAATCATTGCACCTTATTTAAGCCAAATTAGAAAAGATTCTTTTAATCTTACAAAATACTTCAGAGCAGAGAAAATAGTTTGTCATGATGCCTACAGGCACATCATAAGATCAAGGGATATGTGCGTGCAGTTCCAGGACTATGTGCCCTGTTACCACTGCCATTAGCAATAATGCCTAAAGGAAAGAAAAAAGCCCTTTGGATCATGGCACACATGAATATAATGAAAAAGGTGGTGAACTCCGTGCAATGTATTGCCTCAATTACCGCAGCAGAAACTGGAGAGACTGTTCTGATACAGTGCATTAGCTTTTAAGACCTAAAAAGAACAATGAGGTGGAATGCTAAAATTTACCTGCTACAGATGATGTAATGGTTTTGCTGTTCAGGTCTCATACATTCTATGTACTGTGTGTTCTACCTGGGTATTAGGAGTTTGAGCCAGGCAGAGTGTAGCAACCCCCTTTTCAGCTCTCTGGAAGACAGCAGTTCAAGAAATTATTTTTTTTATGATTGTTGCACATGACATTCTTAAGGAAGGGCTGCTTGGAATAACCATTATTGATACTATACTGAAAAAACAACAAAAGATTATGGCAAAATCCTAATGTCACAGGCGAAAGATACAAGGAGAGGCAAACTAAAATTCAATTACACTTGATGGAAGTCTGGCATTAATCATTTTGGTTATGTCTAGGAATAGAGATGTATCTAACTTTCCAGAGTCAGAGGTTAAAGCAAGTAAAAATATTTTCTTCTTGTGAGAGATGAAGAACATAATGGGGATGATGACTAAGACTGGCAGAAATCTAGAGCAACTGGGAAAGAAAGGATGAAAATGGTATTGGGATCACAGTCTGAATGATTTCACAGATGATGTTTTCCATAACATGAAAGATTTAGTCATTTACTTGTTCTACTGTAGTATTTTAGCTCATTCAAGGAAACACACTGTAGGCCAATACCTAACAAGGAGAAGTTAATTGTAGCCCTTAATTAATGTAAAATTATGGGCAGTTACTTGTGGATATATACCTTTTTCTTCATCACAGATATGGGTACACAGAAACAGCAGAAACTAAAAATAATCATTTCAGATTCATCAAAAATCCTGATAAACTGTTGGCTCTTCCAGCGCTGACCCTAAAACAGAGTATAAGAAATACAAATGTACAACCTGAATGAGGCATATAATCCTTAGAAAGAAATATATTTTTTGCATATCTTTTGTACAATACAGAATCTTTGAGGTTAGAAGGGAACTCTGGAGGTCATGTGGTCCAACCCCTGGCTCAAGCAGGGCCATGTAGAGCCAGTTGTCCAGGACCATGTCCAGATGGCTTTTACACATCTCCAAGGAGGGAGACTCCACAACATCCCTAGGGCAACCTGTGCCAGTGCTTGGTCAGCCTCACAGTAAACAGTGTTTTCTGATGTTCAGAGGGAACCTCCAGCATTTCAGCTTGTGCCCATTGCCTCTGGTCCTGTCACTGGCACCACTAAAAAAGAGCCTGGTTCTATCTTCTTTGCACCTTCCCTTCAGGTATTTCTGTATGTTAATAAGATCCTCTTGAGCCTTTTCTTCTGGCTGAACAGTCCCAGCTTTCTCAGCCTTTCCTCATAGGAGAGATGCACCGGATCCTTCATCATCTTTGTGGCCATTTATTGAACTCTATCCAGTATGTCCATGTTTGTGTTGCACTAGGGAGCCCCAAACTGGCGTGGCCTCACCAGTATGAAGTGGAGGATAAGGATCCCCTCCCTCAACCTGTGAGCAAGAGGCTTCCCTATGCAGCTCAAGATACTGTTAGCCCTCTTTGCAGGAAGGGCACGCTGCTGGCTCCTCTTCAACTTGGTGTCCACCAAGTCTACCAGGTCCTTTTCTGCCAAGCTGCTTTTTCAGCTGGGTGGCCCCCAACACATACTGCTGCTTGGGGTTATTCTTGTCCAGGTGCAGGACTTTCCACTTCCCCTTATTCAACTTCAGGAGGTTCCTGCCAGCCCATTTCTGATATTTAATACCATAAAACAAGGTACAAAACAAATGGAAGGCTTGGATGAACAGGTGCATATTTGCAGGAAGAAAATACCTTGTGTTAGGAAAAAAAAAAAGGCTTTCAGGTATGTAAATTCTTTGCCAATTTATTTGTAGTCACTATATGAAAACAATATAATAAATATTTTAAAAGAAACAACCTTAACATAGCTGATACTGAAATAAGCTTCACTAGGGATGAACCTTTGAAGTATGGGGTGAAATATATAAAAGAGAAAGCCATGAATTTTTAGGAGACAGCATCCAGAGCTTTTTGAAAATGGCTCATGATGGGATATCTTGGTATGACAGTATACTCTTGTCTATTTTTTCGTGCTTTAACCCACATGCAAGCATAAAAAGAAAGAAATGGCCACATGAAAACTGTAAAAGGAGCGCAAGGGTAATTTCCATGTGCCTAATAGAAATTGGCAAGTGATAAATCGAAATACTAAGGAAGTCAGCACCTACTTAGGAACATGCTAATTCACAACTGTGGTGAATCACATCAAGGACATATTCACTAGATGTGGTATTTGTGACAAACTATTTCCCAAAATAAACCCTGCTTCGATAGGTCTTCAGCTGTGTGCATTTTAATGAGCCGAAGTCTCAAATAAATAATGATTCTGTAACAGTCTGTTGTGGTCTGAGCTTTAAATCAGGAACCAAGAGGTAAATCAGAGGTGGGAATGACATTAGAACCATATAAAGTCTACCATGGCCAGTGGCAGCTTGGTATGATCATTGAGTAAATGGAGTAACACTAGTCATACAAAATAAAAGTATGAGTGAAGAGTAATTTAGGCAAAATGACAAATATTTAGGTGTACTTACAATATTGGGAACAAAGATTTAAATGGTGAAAATCCTGCTTATTATGCTGGTACAGCAAATGAGGAAAATGTAACTGCAGTTACGTTCTACAGAACCTACACGCAAGAGAGAGGATGCAGCTCAGTTTCAGCCTCTTCACACACAGTCCCCAGACATCCTGTTTGAATGAAAAGGTAAAAGAAGAAACTGAATCTCACCCCTGAGAGATAAGGTCCTAACAAATCCTAACACTTCTATTACGTATGAATACTAATTTGGGCATCTACGGGCCAGTTGTCAGATCAGACAATTCTTGCTTTAAGGGAAGTAATAGACATTACTCTGACACTGCTTCTTGATCGATGCACACCTACCAAACTAACTTCCTGAGACTATCACACACAGAGAGAGAGCAGGGTGGATATATGTAAAAAATCCTGTTCAGTTTGCCATCGGGAGAGTAGGGATAAACACATTTAAATAGTGAATTTTAAAAGTTTGAACTCAGGACTTTTAAACATTTGTGACTACCAAAAGTAATACTTACTGGGCAGTTCCTTGATGAAGCTGCTTTTCAGGCTTTGTATAGATTTCAGTAGCAAGAAAGCAATCAATCATTAAGAAGCTGGTGTTTCACGACTTGCCTGGAGAGTAAGACCTATGCTCAGCAGGCTTCTCCCAGCTAACCACATCCTAAGCTGCTTTCTATAGCCTGAGGCTTGCAATTTCCCATCCTTTCTGTCCTCCTCTTGTTTTATTACATCCTAGTGACTTACATTGGAGAAAAC
This sequence comes from Nycticryphes semicollaris, assembly GCA_013400055.1. Lineage (NCBI taxonomy): Eukaryota > Metazoa > Chordata > Aves > Charadriiformes > Rostratulidae > Nycticryphes > Nycticryphes semicollaris. Next base: position 626,770 of record VXBJ01004338.1, on the reverse strand, counting down.
AATATACTTCACTTGTTCTGTGCAGGTTTGAGTTTGAACAATAGAGTAAAATGTGGATAATTTTATAATTTCTATATTATTATACACCTGGTGAGAAACAAGTCTTCAGACATCCAGTAAGTCTTTCTCAATTGTAAGCCAGAGGGAATTGGTGTAATTCGGGAAGAAATACTGTGGGTTCTTGAAACACCAAATGTTTATTTAATCAGTTACTAGGGAGAACATGACTCTTTCCAAGAAAGGTACATTGTGTTTTACACCATTTGTAGTAATACAGCTATCTTTCTCTCTGAGGTCCTGTATGCTGTAGAGGAACTTTAAATACATTTTTGGCTTTACTGGCAAAGATAGGGATTATTTTCCTCCAGGTCATTCAATAAAGATTACACTCCTACAAAGTTGCATGTGTCTGCCTGTTTTGCAACAGATGGCTGCATTTCGGTGGTTTTATATAGAAGATGTATATGGAAGGTTGAAATGAAACATTCATTGTAATCCAACTACTCCCAGCTCCTTCTAGGTTTTTGTTGTACCCCATCAAGCTTGATGTCATGCTGAAGCATTTTTTAAATATAACTCTGGAGATTTGTTTCTGCTAGTCCTAGGTCACGATTTATTTGGAACTGTTGTGGAAAGAATGTAAATCAAGTATACTCCATATTCTAACATATCAGATGTTGGTTTAGGAAATATTCCAGTCTGTAAAACACAAAAAGAAATTATACCAGGGTCTTTCTGTTTTAAGGGTGAAAGAGTACATGGAAGTCTGAGAAGGGAGCCTTAACCTCTGCTTACAAGCTTTGAGTGATTTGTCACGATAGCCTATTTTTTTAGAGCTTTTTACTCCCCTTCTTGCAAGGATATGACTAAGATATCTTGCAAACTTCTTTATTTCTACCCAAAATACAAAAGCAAATGTGTGATTATTGGATTCACAGCGGTAAGAATATTTTCAGTGGACTTTTGTCTTGTCACTTACAAGTTTCTTATTGACTCTTCCAGTAAATGTGGGTTTAAAACCAGCAGGCGGGAAAATGTTACTTTAGCATTATTATCTTGTCTTCAGTGCGTAATTTTCCTCTTAAGGAATGTTGCCCTTGTTCTCTGTTACAGAGAACAGTTGGTCTTGTTTCCTTTGGGCTTTTGTCACCAAAGATTCATTGATGAAACACCTACAGTCTAATGAGGAAGCTATGTAAAGCCTCAAAGCTGAAGATCAAAGAGAATAATGATCTAATATACCAAGTGTATCCACTGAAAAAATAGGAAAATAGGCTTGAGCAAGGGCTCTTAAACCTTGCTTCTCTTTCCTGTAAAATAGGCTGCTACTAAAACACAAGTGACCTTACAACAGCCCATTGGTGTAATTCAGCAGAAATAAGTTTTTTCTCGCTACTATTTAAGAAGTGTTTTGTATTACCAGAGGCTCAAGTAGAAAATGCTGGATAAACTAAGAGCATTGCTGTTTGGGGGAGGAAAAGAAGTTAAACCCACGGGTTCACTCCTTAAAAACCAGTCTTGCCTTCCTTCATTCCCCCTCCCCTTGAGATTTTAAAGGAAGGGTTTGGATGCTCTCCGCCCCTCGCCCCACTCCCCAGCTCCTCTCTCACACCCGCTGTAGGCCCAAGGGAGAGCGTCCTGATGAAAAGACTGGGCTAGCGAGTAGCTGGACACCCTGTGCGGCTTTCTTCGCCCCTTGCTTCGCTGAATCTCTCCCCTCTGGGCGCTCCCACAGGCCGAACGCCCGCAGATCCGCCGACGCCAATGGGGCGATCATATGTCGAGGCGCCCGCGGACTTCCGCAGGGGCACAGCACCAGCTTGTTTCTCCAGAGAGAATCAGCTGAGAGTTTTAATAACAGAACACACTCCTCCACCCCACCGCCAGCTGCGATCCCCCTCAGCAGCCGCTCTGCGCCCGTTACCTCAGCGCCACTCCCGCCCACCGGCGGGGCGGGGAAAGACAAGGGTAGCCACCAATTCGAGGCTGTGGCCTGGGCTTGACTGACAAGGCACACCACCCAATGGAAGTCGTCATTCTAGTAGGCGGGGCGGCAGAGTAGGGGACCGGACTATTACCACCCATTGGGCGGAGTCGGGGGGGGAGCATCGCCCCGGGGCGGGGCTGGTTGGCCAGTGGGCGGGGATTAAGGACGATTAGGGGGCGTGGCCTCAGAAGTGGTATTTAAACTTGGCGCGCAGGGGATCGTTACTTCAGTCGGCGCAGCACTGCTAGAGGTGCCGATTTGCGCTCTGTGCCACCTGTCTCACGGGCTCCCTGGTCTTCTACGCGCCTGTGTGTGGGGCTTCCTGAGTGGTTCAGCGGCTCCCGGGTCGCATTTCTTCCTCCTCTTTCCCCACCCCTTCCTCGTGCGCCTCCACAGAGGGATTTCTTCGCGTCCTTTGTCCGGTGTTGGGGAGGTGGGGG
>VXBJ01004338.1:545391-624316 GCA_013400055.1 Nycticryphes semicollaris | reverse complement strand
TCCCTGCAGCCCCGGGCGGGAGGCGGCCAGCGGCAAGCGCTGCCTCCGAGGATTTACCGTCGCCTGGGACTGGGACTCACTCCGTCGCCACCCCCTTCCCCGCGAGGGCACCCTGCGCTCCGGCTCCGCCGCCGTTCCAGGCTGCCGCCATGGACGAGAAGTACCTGCCCGAGCTGATGGCGGAGAAGGACTCGCTGGACCCTTCCTTCACCCACGCCCTGAGGCTTGTCAACCAAGGTGAGGGCTGTGGGCGGAGTGGGGCCGCTTCGTCCCGCCGCGGGGACGAGCCGGAGTTGGTGAGGGCCGCCGGTCGGTGACTCTTCGCTTTGCACCGCTCCGTGGCGTTGTTTGGGGTTTTTTTCGGTGTGTGTTGAGGCTGCCGGTGTTTACCGGTTCCTGCCCCCCTTACTCCTCGCTGGGCTACGGGAAGGAGTCGGGCGGCTCTGCCCGGGACGGGCGACAGCTGCCCGGGCTGGGCTCTGTCCGCCCCAGCCCGGCTTCCAGGGCTGGTCCGGGGCATCGCCCCCGGTGGCGCCACCGCCGAGCTCCTTCCCCGCATTTGGCCCCTTTCCTAGGTGTTTTTGCTTTCGACAGCAGCGAAGGCACGATCGCTCACTGCTTGACTTAAACGTTATTGCCAGTTAAACTGTTGTGTAGAACAGCTTGGGTCTTCTGTCCTTTGCTTGGGCTTCCAGGCTGTTTAAAAGCCCCAAAGGTTTTCCTCTTTTATCCTGCTAATGTCTCTGAAAAAAATAGCTTGTCGCTTGTGTGTGTATTTTTAAAAAGGAGCCTACATTCTGTGTTATTTCCAAAGAACTTTTGGCTCAATAACTAAAATCTTCAGAAAGCAACAATACATTCTAGTGAATCTTTTAAAGACCCCAAAGCATATTTTCTTTTGCAATTATATAACTCCAAATAATAAGTGATTCCTACTCCATCTGCATCTGACATGTCAGATGAGCTTTAAAGTGCTAGCTCTTTGTTTCAATGATGCTATGCTGAATAGAGGGGTGATTCTATGTGGTTTACAATATGATCTTATGTAAATTTTGAAGTATTGTGTAATTGGCAGGTGACTTAAATACAGCTCTGGGGAGACAAACACTTGATATGGTGCTTGGCATGGTCAAGTGAAACAAGTTACAAACTGATCTTCTAATATAGCTTAATGACAGCTGGAATGACTTTTGGCTTCAATTGAAGTGCTTGCAGAGCTGTGCTAGGGAACTCCCTATAACAGGAATAGATTTAAATCAGTGTGGTTCATTCTAATACATTGTTGGTTTTCATGTGTAATGAACTGCAGAAGTCTAAATCAGAAGGAGAGTCAACTATTGTCTGCAATATTTCGGATTTAGGGGTAGCTGTCAGTGTTCAGCTGTGGAATGCATATGCCATGTGATTTGTAGCTGCATGGCTTTGGATGGTTGGTATTTTGCATATATTTTTTTAACTTTGTAAAAATACTACTGTTGATAGTGGGAGAAGTGAGAATTATGTTAATATATATCTTTGTTGTAAGTCTTGTCCAAACCTAGCTTGATAGCTGTGAATTCAAGACTGTAAATTAGTGAAGTTCTTCTCTAGGTAGTGAAGGAAGAATCTGTTATTCAGATGTAAATTATTTCTGGAAGTTACAGGAGTATGTGACTATCTCATAAACAGTGTTTATGGAAGAAGATACAGCTGTATGGCTGTTACCAAAACTGACTTTTTGGGACCATGAGAAATTAGAGGACAGACATGCTTCTAGTTGCTTTTATCCTGTAATACTTGGTATCTGCAAGCATACTTTCTGCTCCAAAAATAAATTATTTTTGTCAGTGAAAAAATGAATATAGAGGGCTGTGGATCTAATGTCTGTCTGTATTCTAGTACACATCTAGTTTTTTTGTTTACTTTGAAAATCTTTCATTAAATCTGAAGTATTTCACATGTTGGAGACAAGTTAAAAGGTATTAAGGAGTGTGAGTGCTAACTGGTTAACTGTGTTTTAAAATGTAAATTTGCATAGTAACCATGTAAAATAGATAGTTTGAGCCAGTTGTAGAGTCACCAGAGAAGGAAATAAGGTGAAGTGACTGTATAATACAAGTGGGAAATGCAAGGGGAGATGTTTTACAAACCCATCCTGTTGTGACACTGTGAGTGACTGTTTTTCTTCTCAATGGTAACAATCCAGTGCAGGTAAATGAAAGCAAGTATTAGTGGAAATGTATATTATATTTTGGTCTTGTCCTTTGTGTGTCATATCCACTGAGTTCTCTCCATGATGGTTCAGTGAGCAGGCAAATGAAATAGCTTGTTTAATTTTAACAGGGTTTGTTTAGCTTTTCAACTTTGAATGAAATACATTTGGCTTCTTCCAGGTATATATGAGAGAGTCTTAGCAAAGGTCTTAAGTGCTTAAAATAATCAGCTTCATTATATAATAGTGTTTTGTTGTCATAACACAGATAGTAAATGTAATGATACTTAAACTGAAATACTGTAAATCACCCAACTTTCCTCAAACTCAAGACTGATTTGTAAGAATTGTATGGTTGAATTAATAAATCTTTCCAAGATGCAGAAGGAAGCATAGTATGTGTACTGTGGAGACAGAAGAGCTGAACTGCTAACAAATTTCTAACCACGTTTAAAATTGGTTCCTAGGGAAAAGTCCTGTGTCTAGACTTCCAAAATCTGTTAATTACAGCTTTCAAATAGAAGTAGACACATTTGCATATTATGCTTATAATTAAAAATTATAATTTGGTTACACACAAAATCATAGAATTTTAAATGACACAGGAAAAAAGTGGAGCTTAACATGCTTTTAGAGCTTCAGGATAGTCTTTTGGTTGAAAAAGAATAGTGTGGAGATGATTAGGATGCTGCAAGACTATTTTCCTGGACGGTATTATTAATCTGTATTTCAGAATTAAGAGATTCTAGCATCTCTTCTTGCCCTAACAAAACGTAGTCTTAAGCATTTTGAAAGAATTAAAATCAAAGATGAATATCCTTCATTGTTCCTGCATAGTATATGGAAGCACTGATGATCTTGTGTTGAAAACTCCACTCAAGTACTTGATGACTTGTCTCTTTGGAACACAGACATAAGACCCACTGCTTAAACTTTGCTTTAAATAGTCATTGAAACATTCAGCTGTTCTGGAAATCTTAGGAGATTAGACTATATCCTTTGCTCTAAGATTTCCTTGTATACTTGAATGTTATGCCTTCCTGAAAAGGGATATTTTTACCTTTGAACATGTTATAGATTGGAAATAGACTTATTTTGCATGTGTAGACCATGCTAATAGGATTAATTTGCAGACAATGGGAACTGGAACATTATATTCAATTAAGTTCTGTAACTGAAGAACCTTGGGAAAGATGAGGTTCTGTGAAGAAGCAAGAGTTTAGTATGCATGTATTTATGTTTTTGCTAGGTACATATCTCAGATGCTCAACTTTATGCAAGAACTGAATTATTTTTTTATGTGAAAGTGATGCTTGTTCTGAAACTAGGATAGTTCTTTGTTTCTCATGATGCACTGAGTCACTTCTTAACCTTTTTGAGACCTTTATTTTGAAGGCTGACTTCGTTTGCATGTGAGGTTTTCTGTAAATGTGCAAGTATGTTTTTCATAACTTAATGAGTGATTCTGTACAGAAAAAATAAAGATCTGTAAGAGAAGAGTTATCTTCCTTGCCTTCTTTCACTTCTATGCATAGCACTGATTCATTGCAAGTGTTTTGTGAGTGTTGAATAAAGTATGTGAAATTGTGGGCGGAAGAAGCTAACTGTAAATAAAACATGTTGATACCAGACCTGTTTTGTCACAAGGGAGACATTAAAACAGATGCCTGGCACTTGTTTGGTCTCTGTAATGTTAAATATGTAGGTGGAGAGGACCCTGTAATCCAAGCGAGGGCAGCTGTAATCCTTACTGTGTCAGTAAGTGCCACTGCTGAAAGATGGCTTTTGCTTTTCTGCAGGCTGTACCTGTGGAATTTTTCCTTACAAGCTTGTTTTAGCTACTTGGGCATTTGAGGCGATGTCTAAAACCGGCAAGGCTACCTTAAAATGTTTGTCAACAGGATGATGTACAGGAACAAGCAGCCTTCCCATCAGTAGATGGCTGTATGTGCTAGCTCTATAGCGGATGGCTCTGCCGACCACGCGGTTAGCAGCAATCAGCAGGGGCTCACTGGTTCTTGTGTCAAATTCTGAGTGGGAGTTCAATAACCAAATAGACCAGTACCTCCCTAAATACCAGGGAGACTGGAGTGTGAGGGGAAACTGTACTGACTTCCTGCGTTGTGGAGCATATTAACTGATTTTTTTTTTCTTTTTAGCAGGTAAGGGATAGCTTTGTGAAAATGCTTGATGTAGGAACTTATAATTCAAGGTTCTGTAGATATTATTGATTTTTGAATAAATATGTCTTGGTGTATAAGGGTTTCTGGGTGCTCAGCAAGATTTTTTTTTCTTTCATTTTTCAAAACTCTACAAGATGCGTTTGACTACACGTAGTGAAGTGACATGCATATGTTGTGATAAAAATAACCAGTTTGCTACTGAATCATTCACTGTCCTCTGAGGGTGGGTGTTTCATGGCATGGAACAGACATGCCTGGTGCTGCTTTTTCCTAGCCTCCAATGGTGTTACCATGTTCTCCGTTGCTGAATAACCTCAAACTCTCCTTTGTTTCTCATTCACGTCTCTATCATATGAGCAACACTCGTTTCAAGTGTCTTTGCTCTTGGAGGCTGGAAAAACACTTTATGAAGGTCATAGGCATTCTGTAAAGCAAACATAACTGAAGAAAGCTGATTGGGTTTTAAGATTACTTGGAGAGTCCTATTGTTTTGAATAAAATAGCAAACTTGGTAATATGTCCTTCAGACAAAGATTATTTTTTTTTTTTCATTGAGCAGGTTGCTTGAAGTTGTCTTCCTTGGAGATTAACTAGACAGAAGACACTCTTCTGTCTTCTGCTAATCAGACTGCCACAGGCTATGGGAATGTGTGTGGGGCAGTTAGTTATTTGGCAGGCTTGGTGTGATAAGAAATTCAGTGGTGGTAAGGGGAATGGCTATGGTGTGATGGTAGCACCATAAAATCAGGGTAAGCTGTTGCTATTTTCATAAACAGCATGGAAAGTAATATGCCTTGAAGGGAAGGAGGGATATTTTGGAGACTGTCCCTCATGTCCCAGCTTTCCTTATTCAGTAATGCTTCAGAACGTCACGTTTTCATAACCATTGGCTCTTTGCTTTTACTGCAGTGAAACAGTATTGGGGAAGTCATAAAGACTTATTAACAATTAGATTCCAGTCTTAGTCTCTTGAAAGGCTGGGGAAGTGATTTATCAGGTATTCCAGTCATGTTAACAGGGCTGCTGTGAAATGCAGCTGAAGATAATCATACATACTTCACCCCGGGCTCATCTGCTCTGAAGCATGACTCCAGCCTGCAGCCACTCGCCGACGAGCGCATTTAGTCTGATGCTGACTTCTAATTCACTTGCACACTTACTTTGGCAGTCAATGAGAGAGATCAAATTTAAAGGTTTCAAATTTAGACTGACATGGTTTGTCACTTTCAATCCTTTTTGACACCAGCCATGCAAATTAAAACTGTAACCTTCTGAGTACTTATTTGCTGGAGAAATCAGAAAGAAGGTCATGGCACTGAATGGCTGCTCTTCTGGCCCGTGGCTTGTTTGACTTAACTTGCATGTACTTAAAATCTACATATGTGACCTTTCTGCCATCTGAGTCGTGTGTCACCCCCCCCCTCCCCCAACCCTGTTCAGACTTTAAGAATAATTAAGAAGCAAAAGAACTTAAGATGTGCTTTAATTTTAAAGAATAGAATACAAAAGGTCAGACCTGGGTAGCTTCTGTAAAGTATTCAGCGTGGTACTGCATGACTCTTTAATTAGTATTTAGCAGTTTCAGTAAAAAGCATTTTTAAACAGATTAACTAGTAACTGACACACCTAATATTTTATGGTGAATTAACTGACTGTTCTTAGCTGAGCTCTGCAGGGATCTTGCAAGCTTAGTGTTTACATTATTAATACTGTTTTTCAAGTAGAAAATTGTGAAGGATGGTATGTTTATACTGGGCAAGTAGAATATCTTGGTAAAGTGGGGTTATTTACCCCTTAGAGCTGGGAAGACAAATATTACCTGTGCAATGGGAGCTGCATGGCAGGGGTGATAGAGTTCTGAGAATGACTTGAGAGCCATCTGTTACTACCTCCATGTGAGCTCTAAATGCATCACTAGCAAGGAAATTAGTATCTTCATGGCCTTAAGCTATCATGGATAAAGCACAATACTTAGCAAGATTGAGGTTTGTAGGCTTCTTACTAGTCTGATTGGTTTGTGAAAATGATTGTTAAACATGTGGCTTGAGTGCCTTACTCTACCTCCCCAGAGGTAAATAAAGGTGCCAACAGGCCCTTCAAACTGATGGTCAAGTGTTGGGGTAAAAATGTGCAAATGAAGAAAACAAAAAAGCACAGTACTTTAACAATGGATGGTTAACTGTTAACTCTTAAATATCAAGGGATGCAAGATCTACCTGTTCTTATATCTTTCATTCAGAATGAGGTGAATTGCTGGACAATCTCTGCTAAATCGCTAGGCTCTTTACTGAGCTGCTGATGACGGGATATACAGTAAGTGTAGGCTGAGCTATTTGTGACAACCAGGAAATTAGAGTAGCAGCTGGAGAGGTGGACTGAAGAAACATTTTTAAGCTGAGAGCGCTGTATTTTTGTCTCAACAGCTGAGCAGTACATGTGTTATTCTTTGTACATTTATCCTATCTGAAAATATTCCTTTGCTTGAGCTCAACTCTGTCATATTTATCACTTACTGTTGTCTTGGGTTGTCATCTTTATCCTTTTACCTTATTGTCAAGGTAAAATTAATAAGAAACTGGAAAGTTAAATGGATTTCCTTCCTTCCTATTCTCCATTTCCAGTTGCTGTTTCGCTGGCTGCCTTCCATTTCTTATTTTGATGTGTTTATCAGGCTTTTGGCTTCAGCAAGCAGCTCAACAGGGGCAAAGTTGCAAGGCAGCAAACAAATGTCAGTTTAATTCTTGCAGTTGGTAAATCTTTCACTTTTTTGGCCTATATAGGTGTTCTTTTATAGGCCTTCATTTTCCAGGAAGCATTTCTTGACAAAATAATTGGAAACCAAAAAAGATTAGAAATCATTTCAATAAACCTATTGTTCTTGCGCTTAATCCAGAAGAAAATTTGTTGTAACTGCTGCTGTACTGATCTTGGTATAATGTAGCGACAGTGAAAATCTGAAGTTGCAAATCCTCTGGGGATTTACTGATCTTCCTTCAACTTTATTAATCCATTTGGATTGTACAAAAGGAGTAGTCAGAGGAAGATGGCTTTTCACGGGCAAGACAAAGAATCTAGGAAGAAGTCAAAATTGTTTGTGTTGCTGTGCCACTGCTGTGTTTGCTGAATGCTTGGAAAGTAAATGCATCTGTAGTCTCTTGCTGCCTCTGATCATCCAATAATGGCATTCTGGAAAGCAGATGTGTTTGAAAGCAAAGTTTTCAACGTTTTCAGCCAGTGTTTCCTGCTGCTTTGTGATAATGATGTTTTTAAAGGGTGTAGAAATGGAAGGACTGCTTTTAATGCAGTCATTCTTGCTTTCATGTGTTGCCTTTTCCAGGTATTGATAAAGGGCAAAAGTTGTTGTTACTGGTTCCTTTTGATCAGTGTCCTAATTAGCTGGAGGTGTCAGGGAAGCACTGCCTTAGGCACTAAAGTACTTGTTTTCTTATTTTTTTTATGGTTAACTATGTTTTATACCTCTTGAAGGAGAACATTTAATTTTTTTTCTCCTAAACTTGCCTTCACATAGTTTGAGTATGATATTCTTGGTCTGTTTGTACAGTCATGGAGGCTCAGACCTAGAGTGGTTTTTTTTTTTTTTTTCACTTATTACCTGACTGTTTCATTCCCACTTGTAACATGGGCTTTTTAAGGATCAAGAAGTCCTAATTTCAAGCAAGAAGGTAGTGTCACAGTGACTCTTCTGTCTTCCTTGCAGAGGTTCCCCAAAGTTTTTGCGGTAGGTGGAGTTGTTCAAAGTGAAACAGTTTCTTACTGGTGATGTGACTCGGTTTCTCTTCTTAAATCCTGATGCCTGTGGAGGATTTGATCTGCTTCACAGCAGAGAGGTTATAGTGGTATCTTTAGTTTTAGTTAACACTTGCTGCTTTTCTAGTGATATGCTAAGGGCTATCCCAGGCTGACCTGTCTGCAAAGTGACATGTGGCACCTTGGCACCAGATCTTAAGACTAGGAAGGACTACTGTGGTCTAATTTGTCTTGTGTAACAAATTGGGCTTGAAGATTCTTTTCACTTGTCATATACCCTTGACCTTTTTATTACACTATGCATCCATAGTCTGGAAAAACGATTAGGTTTTTATTGGGCTACTGTATAAAAGCATACAACAGAAGATTTATCATGTTTTTAAAGCTTACTGTGTCTGTTCCCCAGACATTTTTTATCTGTGCAGACATGTGAAATGTTCACAGAAGCCTGTTAATACTATGTGGAACAAATGTTGGGAATGACGTTAAGTGTGGTCATATAAAATGCTTGTGAGGAATTAATGATCTTTAAATTACAGAATAGAGTTGGAAGGGACCTTAAAGACCATCGAGTTCCAACCCTCCTGCCATGGACAAGGATGCCTCCCACTAGACCGGGTTGCTTAAAGCCCTATCCAGCCTGGCCTTGAATGCTTCCAGGGATGCGGCTTCCTTCCACAACTTCTTTGGGCAACCTGTTGCAGAGTCTCACCACCCTCCAGCCTTGTTCTTTGTGAATTTGAGAATCTCTGGCAATTTTTGAGTATTATGAGCACACTCTGGAAAGAGCAGAAATATTCCACAGTGGGTTTTCCTGTAGGGTACAACAGAGTGTCTTAATGATGAAGTGATGCTGAAATTTTGAAGGGAGAACTTTGAAGGTAGGGTTTTGGATACTATCTCTGTGTCAGGAAACCCCATTGCATTAGCAGTGTGTCACTAAGCGTTAAAAAAATCATGATGTGGTTTTTAATTGTGGGCAGAGCTTATTCCAAAGGGCCTTGTAGGCGTTTTGGGGGTCTTCTGGGCGTGATTTATCAGGCCGTGCAGCAGCATTCTGGGTGGTTTGGTGCGGTACCCGCAGTTCTGGCACGCTGGGGGCTCTCTGTCCTGGTGAAATGGTGTTATTGGGGGTGTCAGTCCAGGCAAGGGAAGCAGCACATGGGTGCTGGGTACAAGGGTCTTGATTTGTCGCAATAACTCCTGCAGCCAGACGTGTGCTGTTGCTTCCTGAAACACAGGCCCCTGCTGAAAGCTGATATTTGGCTGAGATAGATGTCAGTGCTCAGGGAATCATTATGTCAGTATTGCTTTTCATGTAGCTTCACTCTCCGAATATGAAAAGTTGATGCTCAAGGTGTAAAGGCTTTAATTGGTAACCAGCCTGTTGGAAATTTAGCATCGGTTACATCTTCTCCATTATCTCATAAGTATTTTGCTTTACTGCTCATAGCTTGATGACAAGCTTAGGCTCAAATACAGATGAAATGCTGTGGCTGTAATAGAACTACCTTATCTTTGGACACAGGGCTTCCAAATACGATTGAGATGTGAATGAGAGCTGAAATAGCCTGTGCTGTTCTCTTGGTGTATCCTTTAACTAGTAAGACTGCTGTCAGTCAGTCTGTCCAATTTGATAAGTGTTGAATCAAGCTTTAAAAGAAATACTTTGCCAGACTTTTAAACTCTAAGCTCTGAGAATCACAGAACGGTTTGGTTTGAAAGGAACCTTAGAGTTCCAACCCCCCTGCCATGGGCAGGGACATCCTCAACTAGACCAGGTTGCTCAAAGCCCCACTTGAACACTTCCAGGGAAGCGGCTTCCACAACTTTCCTGGGCAACCTGTTCCAGTGTCTCACCACCCTTGCAGTAAAGAATTTCTTCCTAATATGATATTATTGTCACTGGAGAGTGCAGGGGAACTACCATAATGTTATTTATAAATAATTTGTTCGTAGATGCACTTACAGAATTTACAGAGCTCCTGAAATAATAGTCCTTGTTTGGAACACTAACTAATAGTACATATAGTTCAACATAAGGTTAATTAGAAATGTTGAAGTGTGTTTCCTTGTATAAGTGGCAAGTAGCTGGCTGTGAGATCAGCTCGGTGAAGAACTCCAGACGAGTCGTCCTTTTTAAACTAATGCTCTGATAGAAGAAAATGTATGTGATTTGCTTTCCTAACTAGTAGATCATAATTTCTTTAGACTTCACTGATATGCTGAGCATTATGCTAGCAATGTATATTCTGCCTCTGAGTAGCTTGTAGGTCCTCAAGGCAGTGATCCCTAAATTTTGTCAATGTGTCCAAAGCAATGACCAAAGCTTTCAATGGCTGGTTGTGTGGGTTAGAAGGCTATCTGTTATGATGGCTTGCATGAAGAAGATGCTGAGAAGTTAGCTGCTCTACACACTCAAATGTTCACCTTGCTGAGTAGTCACCTGCTTGGTCTTTCAGCTGGAGAAAACAGTGACATTAATCAGAAGTACTTTTTTTACCCATTTGAGTAGAGTAGGACATAAAACTATAGGCTTCATTCTGTGCAGTCCTTTCAGAATCCTTTGGTTAACTTGATACTATTGTATAGGAGTAATAGCTGGCTAGAGCTCAAACCAGTAGTTTGTAGTGAGTAAATGTTTCAGGGAAACTATTCATTATTTATAAGTCTCCAAGTGGTGCTAATCATGTAGGTATGTCTTGTCAGCATTTCTATGAGGTATTTTTGGACACTTCATTTGGAAGGTTTTGGTGCTGTTTCCGAAGAAAAGATTTGAAGCTTTTTTTGCGGAGTCATCTGAAAAGAACTGAGTGCAGAGAATACAGAAAACAAATGTAGTCCTTTTATTCAGTTTCAGCACCTTAAAACGTGGCTGTGCATACTTGTCAGTAATGTCAAGCTGTGTTGTAATAAAACAAATGTTAGGGCATTATTTTCCCCTTCATTTTATAGATGACTAATTAGCTATTTGAGTCAATCAGCTAATTATAGTCAATCAGCTTTTGGTAATAACCCATTTTCCCTCTTCACCTTGCAGTATTTCATCCTCCAGACAGCTATCTTGACATGGGAGAAATTTTCACATGTAACTAATTGAAATCCTAGCAGAGTAGTGAATGGCAATTTCAGGCTAAGCTACGAAATGTAGAAATAAGAGCAGATGGCCGCTTCAGAAAACTAGATTAAAGAGAATAGATACTCCTGGCCAGCTATGTAGTTAATCCCTTGCTTCTTGTCAAGAGGTACTGCCAATAGGTAATTATTATGCAAGACCAAAATAAAAGCTGTATGAATTTAATGAAAAAAAGCTTTTCCTCATTTGCAGCTCTTGCTGATAATTTAATGTTATGTTCATATTTAAGATATGACTACAGTAGAAGTTGGAACAGTAACCTGGTGAGTTAGTTGTATGCTGCTTCAGAAAGCGATACTACGATAGCAAAAGGCAATCCTGGGAATACAGTTCCAGTTGCATTCAGCAAAAACTTTTCCCAGTGTTTCTGGTGTGTTCTTGCTCTGTGAAACACTGATAGGCTTCAGACCCTCATGTCAAATTTAGTAGAGGTATTGGTGTCTATATACCTCCTGAGGGTTTGAGGAAGAGTTTCACTTTTCCCTTGTTAAATGTTCATTCCAGATTAATTATTAGTGGGCAGTTTGGATCTTTCTTTAGTTAAGTGCCTTTTTGTTAGGTTGTAAGTAGAACATTCCAGCATTTTAGGTGGTTGTTCTATTTATAATTAGGCAAGTCATTCCTGCACTTGCTCTAAAATCAATGAATTGAGGAGGAGTAGGGAGATTTGAAACTTCATATACACATGAACCTTTCATTAGGAAGAGTTATAAATGAGAATGCTGTTTTGGTCTTTTGTTCTTCCTGAATGCACTCTTATGTTTTGCTTCTTTCTAGTAACAAGAAGTGATAGAACAATTTACTCTATTAAATGGCGATTGCTTTGTCTCAACTGTCCTTCATCCTTTGGGCATCCAGACCCTGAATATCTTTTTAAATGCATTGCCTTTGTCCTCTGTCACATCTGGAAGGTGACTTGATGCTTTCCTTTTGGAAACTGGGGCATCAAAACTTCGATCCTGGGTTGTATTAGAAGGAGGGTGTTTAGTAGGTTGAAAGAGATTCTCCTCCNCATTCCTGTGTGACCTGATCTAGGTGTTCCTGCTCCGGCAGGGGGATCAGACTAGATGATTCCAGTCCCTGAGATTCTGTGATATAGAAGCAGTTCACACATCAATGAACCAAGAAGTAATGGAACCTCAGGTTCTTGATCTGCACTTCTGTTTATTGGCAGACAAAAGTGGTGAGGCAGCAGAAATGTGAATATATCTGGAATTCTGAAGGCAGATGGGGCACAGGCAGGGCAGGTGTCTGTGTTTTGTAGCATTTTCCTAGCACTACTGGCATCGGTGAACAGTTTGGCTTTGGTTTTGGTGTCTCAGTTTGAATGTAGGTCTGAGCCATTCCGCTACTCTTAGAGATGTCCCCCTACCTGTGTGTGTGATACTTCCTAGTAGTTGGTGTTTCTGTGTAAAATCTGTAGAAATGTACTGAAATGTGCTATTCAAACTATTAAATATAGAAATTATTCAATAAGAAAATTCATAACAGTCATTGCTAGGAATTGCATTGGGATTAGTCCCCTTTCTTTTCCATGCAACAACTCCCTCCTATAGGTTTGTTTCATAGATGTGTGGATTGCAATACACAAGTGCTGTAGGATCTTTGGGTATTTAACTAAGTTTTCTGAAAGCGTTTTTCAAATTCTTCAGCTGAACTTGGTTTATGGATTAAAATGCAAGCTATCCACAGTCTTAGGCCCCTTCATTCACCTATGGTTTCATCTTCTTTCTGTACAAGTTTACCTCTTCAACCGACTTACACGTCAATAGTTTGTGCTTTATTAAAAGTTGCAGGCATGAAGTCTCACAGCAATTTACATCAGAGGACCAGGAAACTTGTGTTAGAATCAACAAACTGGGAAAATCATGACCAGTAGGCTTACTCAACACATACATGCATTAAGGTTACTTCAGCATATGCTATTTTCAATAGTTTATGCTACCACTGCTTTGGAGTCTGTAAAAAGTTCACTTGACCAGTGCAGGGTCACAGAACATATAGTTGTTTTTTCCTCAATTTCTATAGTAAGAGTGAGATTAAGCTCGTTGGTAATGGTTTTGTTGGATCCAGTGGGTATGAGTCTTCTAAGCCCTATCAGTGGCTGGTGCTGAGTTTCCCTGAATTCAGTGTATGAATCTAGGTGCATGGCAGGTACTTGTGCTAACCTTGGCTCTGTTCCTTTCCCTAACACCGTGTGGAATACAAGTTTTTATTGGACAATCTGAGACAACATGGGTACTTCTAGGAAGTGGAAGAGATGTGTAACTTTGGAAGAAAGTGTATGCTTCCAGCCATGCAGAGCAATGGTGGGGCTGTGGAGAGGCGCAGTGATGCACAGTGGATCAGTGCAAATCTGTTTTCCTGGACTGTTTGAGCCTATATAATCATATGTTGCAACATGAAAAATATAGCATGCTTTCAGGTAACAAATCATGGCTTTCTGGGCTTCTGTGTTTCATAAGAAATACATTTTGAGCTGGGGACAAAATTCACTAGAACTAGTATAATTAAAAATACTAAAGATGGAAAAAAAATCCTTTTTTAAAAAAACATATTTCAAAACTCTTTGGTAAAACGGCAGAAATCAAACAAGTATCTTGCTTAAACTTGCACCAGTGGTGAGTAGTGAGGATCACCACCTTTCAGGTATTGTCAGTGCTGTTTTAGTGTAGCCCAGAACGATGGTGGTCTTCAAACCTATGTTTCTGGCTAGTGCCTTCTAACTATCTGGTTGGCAATCTGTTCTGGTGCATGGAGTTATACCCCCCCAGGGACAGGACTTTGCACTTTCCTGTAAACTAAATAAGAATCCTGTCTGTCTGAAATACTAAAGATGGAGGGTACTACCTTGTCAGGGTACTTCTGAGTGATCGTTGAACTGCTTTTCCCTGTCAACTTGCTGAAGCTGTACTCTATCCTATCATCCAAGTTGTTGATATTAAACACTCGGAGCACACCACTAGTGTCTAGCCCCAGCTGGTCTGGTTGTGATGCCACTAATCACAATCCTCTGGGCCAGGCAGGTCCATTTTCAGTCCATTTCTCTAGCCTGGGCCTCTTCAGCGTACATGAGGATGGGAATGGGAGAGAGTACCAAAAGCCCTACAACAGATGAGATGGACAACATGAGCTGCTTCTGCCTTGTTTGTGGAAGTCAGGTTGATGCAGTGTTGAAGACTGCTTGGTGTGATGTGACTTCCTTGTCATATGTCCACACAGACTGCTTAGTCACCTTGTCCTTTGTGTGCTTAGGAATGGTTTTCCAGGGCTGTTTATTTTATCACCTTCCAAGGGCTTAAGGTGATTCTTTCCATTGTGGTGTACTCTAGATCCCCCTCCTTGCTCTTGAAGATAGGACTGAAGTTCCTTTGCCTCAGTCATCAAGAACATTCCCTGACAACTATGACCTTCCAAAGAGTGGCATTATCAATAACATCAGTCAGTTCCCTCAGTGCTTTTGATTGTTTCCTGAACTACCTGGTTTAGTGATTATGTCAAATAAACTGTGATTTATAGGTGTGAATTGTTTTGTTAGGGTTTATCAATAGGATATGACACCTTACTGAATTAAAGGTTGTCAGAGTGTGAGGCTGTACCCTGGCCTTATGTCAGGGGGCATCGAGGGTGCTGGCAACGCTCAACGTTGATTCTTAGAAGTAGAGGAAGGTAATACTGCTTTATCTTCCTAATAGCTATGTAAATCTTGCATAGTACTAGGTAAACAGTTGTACACTTGTATAACTGTCAATTATATAAGATCTGGGGATGAAAGATACCCTACAAATATACCTACACTGCACCAAAATGCATCTTCTAGCATTAAATGTGGTTTGCTTGAATTTGGTAGACTTTTAGACTGCATTGTCTTTGCTAGTGCCCTAAAAAGCTTTAAATGTGTTCTCTCATAGTTCATAAGTTTGCTTTAGAGTTTGATAACTGGATATGCTATAGCTAGTGTTTAAACTTGGCAATAGTTTAAAATGTGTAATAGAGCTGCAGGTCATATCCATTTTTTAAATGAGTTCTGAGTTACTCTTTTTTCCTTCTTTGGAAGGTTGTCAAAGGGATCACAGAAAATTTATTGACTTGTGCTGTGTACATAAGGAAGAAAGGATATAGACTCTTCTTGATGACAAGTTAAATCCCGCAAGGGCTATCTGATTGTGTTCATACATATACATGAAACAAATGGATCAGCTTTTTGTAAGGGCTCTTGATATAAAAAAAAAAACCCTTCATTTTGTATAAGACCTGTGCCCCCACTAGTATAAGATCTTCATGTTGGATCTCCTTCTGAAATAAGTCATGGACTTACATTTGAAATCCACATTCAAAGCAACTTTATCTCACCTGCCAGTTGTCATGTTTGAACATGCTACTTCAGGAGACCACTTAATACAGACTCCTCCACTCTTGTTCCTATTATACCATCTAAATAGATTAGAGGGCTTCCAGAGCTTTGCCTTCGGGGCTTGGGGACTTGTGGTCTGTTTCATGGAAGCATGGAAAAACTATTCGCAGAAAGAGAACAGCATTATCTATAGGCTGTTGCTCAGCAGATACAGTAGGTAAATACAAGACAGGATGGGTCCCGTTTTTTGACAACCTTCTTACAGGAAAAACTAGAGAATGCTTGAAGCTTTACAAAAACTCTGAAGGTCCAGTTGTCTGCTCAAAGCAGGAGAAAAGCCAATGCTCTTGGCCAGGATTTAGGCAGCAAGGTTAGGCATTCCTGAAGCAGGGAGGAACATGGAAATCATGTGTTTTCATCCTGGTAGGATGCAGCATCGAAGTTTGAAGTACTTGGCTGTTGGACACTGTCCTTGATTGTAGAACATTGTTTTTCCACATATCAAAGTTGCCTTTGGATTTTTTATTTTTAAGCTATAGAGCAAATTATTTGACATTTTACACTTAGTAGATTCCTAATTGTGGCAATGTACAAACACTCATGTTTAAAGAAAATTGTCAGCAGTAGGTAAATCCTGTATGAAACTTTAGCACTTTGTTATAAGTTTATTTATCTCATTGTAAAGAGTTTCTAATTTTCAGTGGGCTGGGTACATGGGACTGAAGCCTATGTTTACATCTTGAGGTTTTTTTCCTGAGCAAGAGTGACTGAACATCTATTCATGTCTTAAATGTTACTTTTGGCAGTTTCTGCTGTGGTACTTATATTTTATTGCTAATATTAATCAGTCTGAGCAGATTTTAGTGTAGTCATTTTTGATGTGAAGGTAATAGGTGTTCAATTAGTGTTGAATTGCTTAAAAAAGCCTATTCAAAATATTTGTCATATTGGTGACTGAAATGTATTTGCAGATCAGTGCAGACAGTAGTACTTAGACTGTAAAATGGAAGTTACAATGCCTGGGAATGCAATTTAAATAAAGATTGGTTTAAGTCCTTCAACAGGGTTATTATTATTAATTTGAGTATGCTGAATGTTGTAGGCTTCATTCTACCATGAAGCACTTATTTTATTGTAAATTCAAATTAGATTCAATGTCAGCTGGTTCTACAAAATTAAGGTGGCTTATAAAAGAGTTATTCTGAATTCAACTGTTGCAATAATGTGCAGTAGAAACAAATTCCTGTTTCTTATGTACAAATCATGCTCTTCATGTATTATTTTTTTTATGACAGTTTAGAATTAGGACCTGATTTGGAGGCTAAACTTGTGATTTTTAAAAAGGCTTTTTTAAAGTGTCAAAACGATGGCTGAGGATATGTGAAATTTTCTGAAGTTCATGGAGGAATGGAATGGATGTAGTGATAGAGCATCTGCCTTAAAAATTGAAAATTTTATTGCATTTTTTATTTAAGCCTTGTAGTTCCCTTCAGGTTGGATCTAGATGTAGCCATTCCATATACATTTAACTCCCTCAATTTAAAATTGTTGAGGCTATTTTTATGTGCTTGATTAATTTACCTTTTTCATGAAGATCAGTATTTGCTTTGGAAAAAATCTTACAGATGAAAAAAGGTATGTTTGTCCAAGCATTTACTTCATAAAATAAATGTTGCTGCTGTTTCAATTGCTTGTGGTTGTTTTTGTTTTTTTTTTCCTGGGGAATTGGGATGCTGCCTAGAATTCAAACAGGAATTCTGCATCTCTTGTGAATATCTAAAGAAAGTGATTTAAAGCCAACTAGGCTATTCTAGACACTTTCTAATTTACTCAAAAGCAAGGTGCTAAGTTTATCTCTTCTGTTGAGTGCAAAATTTGGGAGGGTCATCCAGCTTCAGCCTGGAGAAGAGAAAGCTCCTAGGAGACCTTATTGCTGGTCCTTATTAGGACTTAGACCTTATTTAAATACTGGCCTTCCAGTAAAGGGGAGAGGGGGAGGGACCCTTTATCAGGGAGTGTAGTGATAGGATGAGGGGTAATGCTTTTGAACAAAGAAGGGAGATCTAGACTAGATCTCAGGAAGGAAGTGTTTACTGTGAGGGTGGTGAGTCACTGGAAGATGTTGCCTAGAGGAGCTCTGGATGTCCCTTCCCTGGAGGTGTTCAAGGCCAGGCTAGATGGGGCTTTGAACAGGTCTAGTGGGAGTTGTCCCTGCCCATTGCAAGGGGGTTAGAACTGGATGAACTTTAAGATTCCTTCCAATCTGAACCATTCTATGATTCATACTAACCAAGAGAACAAGGAGAATGAAGTGTAAGTCTGTTAGAGGCTGCTTTCAGGAAATCTGTGGGGTTTAGCTCAGAAAGCCTTTTGAAATTAATCTCATTATGTTGATTATAGTTCAATTTCATGTTGCACAGTGCTATTGTCAGCTGAAAAGACAAGAAATCCTTGTTGGAGAGGTACTGTTTCAGAAAACCTTTGGTTGCCCCATTAGTGGGGAAGAAATAAATGAGTCTAGTGTGAGACATGTATAATCTGAAGCAGAGTTGAGACTGTTTTGTTGTGACACTGGTGTTGGTGACATCTTCATTTCATTGAAATTAGAACTACTGATGAGTTCATCCTATGATACTATGTTTTGGATTTAGCAGAACAGGTCATGGAAGGTCCGTGAGCATTAAATCAATATCCCGCATTGCAGATTTCCTATGACTTAAATTTATTGCAAAAGTTCTAACCGCTGGTACTTCAGAATAGTTTAAAATGTGCATTCTGAGAGACATGTATGGATTTTGCCACATTTGAAAATTTCCAATAGGAAACAGTATAGAATGCTGGAGAACTTTATATGTGGGCTAAAAATAAAGTTTTAATCCCAATTTCAGAAGTACCTGCTGATACTCTGAACTGGAAGTGTTGTAGAGAGCTTGAGGAAACAGACAGTATTGTCTATGTTATTTCCCCCATTAAGGGAAAATGGGGTTCTGATTCTTCTGCAACTGACTTGAGGTTCCCCTTCTCTGGAAGCCTGTCTTTTATCAAAGCTTGGGTGTATTCATTAAAGGAGATGGTTATAAAATCTGAACTGATAAGCCAAAGTCTGGGTTTTTTTTATAGTAACACCCCTGATATTTTTTCTGATGCGAAACTGTAAGGAATCGTACTGTCAGTCTGAATAGCCAGATAGCTTGGTTTTTTCAAGAAGTAGAAAGACAAGGAAAGTATATAAAGATACCTCTACAACCTTGAATTTGTCTTAAGAGTTTTCTGAACTGAAGGTGGTGTGTTTTCTGAGTTAATTATCAAGTCTTGAGTTTACTGAGAAATACTATTGTTGTTGGGGCATGCTTCAGTAGCTGTGGAACAGACTTGTTCGGTTGACTTAGTCTAAATTTTGATGTTTCTTTCTTAACTACAAGCTAATAAAATGGCAATTGTGCAAATAAAGCAAAATACTGCTGCTGTTGTATAGTGTTAGCAATTTCCAAAACTACTTCAGTGAATTTCAGTCAGGCATTGTTTAGGAGTATTTATAAAGGATAATGTTTGTGCAATATTTCCATTTTCAAATTTAATGTGGAAACAATAGTTTCAAGGGAAGTATCTAGTGAAATAGCAGTGCACTTGTCAGCACTGCTTTCTGAGGCCATGACCATTTGGATGACCTAGAATTTGCGCCTTGGATTCTTCATGTATTCTTCCATTTAAAGTAGAAAAAATTAGTATGAAATTAATTGGATTTAATGGGGGATGCTTGATAAGACTCGAGAAGAAAAAGGTAAATGTTTCTTAAGGACTTGACAAACTTACTTGGTTCCTCTTTCTGCTGATCTTGAGTTTGGGAAATGTTTGAGGACAGATGCAATGAACTCTTTACTTTCAGTTTGACATTTGATCTTGCATTGATTATATTGATTTGCTACTGCAGATGTATACAGAGCATCACTTTGTTCTACACTGAAAACAAGTGTTTATATTGGCTTAGAGGGAGCCTGAATCCTGGTTTGTAGTTCTGCCACAGGAAGATTAATTCTACCTAAAGATTAACGTGGAACAATTCTACTTTGTCATTATCTGATGTATCTAGCAATGTTATTTGGTGCATTAACTGAGGAGTAATCATTGCTTAGATCTCTCTGCTATGATTAAATGTAAAGAAAAAAAAAATCCATGCAGTTATTTCATCCAGTTAAATTTCTGGACTGTTGCATTAGCTTCATCTTTGGTCTGAGAACACGGGATTTTAATCTCTAGCCTTATGGGAAGCTTTAATCAAATGTTTATTTACTACTTGTGAGCTAAGAAATGTCATTGCTTCATATAGCTAAGCAGTACAGAATGTAATCTAAGGATTAGAAGTCAAATCTTCCTATCCATTTGACCTTGAAAATCTGATTGGATTTCCTGTGTGATCTGGCATGATTTTTTCCCTAATTATCTAATGCTTGATGTTTGTGAATGATAGATATTCAGTGAGCTGTGCAGATATGAATAAAACTCTAATGCTTAAATTTATTTCATAATCATCTTAGATCTCAGTGCAAAGAAATGACAAGAAAATCCACAAAAGTGAGATGAAATGTGGTCTCAATGGAAGATGAACTCCTAGTAATTCAGTGGCCCTGACTTTGTTCAAAATTCAAGTCTTATCATTGCAGTGAATATGCATAAAGTCCAAAGTCAGTTTAACTTCATACCATAATAGGAAAAACTTCTTTTTGTAGTGTTGGGGCTGTTTATTAGAAGAAAATCAGTTATTTTAACTTTAAAACAAATGGAAAAATTATGATATCTATTGCTGAGAGTTGTTTGGAAGCCTCTTACCAGTTTCAGTAGCTTCTTCAAGAAAAAGAAGAGTTGATTAAACAGTGAAAGTTAAAACAAAAATTTTTTTTTTTAAAGTGGTCAATAAAAAACATATTGCTGCTTGGGGTAGGAAAACTGATCTTGAATAAAGAGTGGATTTATTTTAGTATTTATTTTGACTACTTCAACTTGAGTGATTACTAGAGCAAGAAGAGAATGTTCTTTCTGTGACCTTTTAATTTTTTTATCAACTAAATCAAAATGCTGTAGAACTATGAGCGTTTCTAGCATTAATCAAGTTGTTGTAGTCAAGTCCTTCAAATACTGAATTCAAATAACCTACTTAAGCTAAAATATTTAGGGAATCCTAATAATAGTGTATTGATCTCCTAAGGAATTTAAGCAGCTGGCTCATCTGAGGAATGTTTACTGAGACACTTAGAACTCTGTTCTTAACTCTTCAAATATATTTTTAACCCTGACAAGTCCATTTGAGACACCTGAAAGTTCCTGAAACAAAACACACTTTAAGGTGTAATTTCTCAGCAATTTCTAAGAACCACTGCTTATGAATAAACTTGTAGTTGTATCCAAAATTTGTTGCTGCTTCTGGAAATATAATTTTTATGAAATTAAATTTTCAAGTGGGCAGGGAGGTGTTAGTGTACGCCATGCTATGCAGTTGTGTACAATCGTGGTGGGCTTTGTTACAGGTACTTCTATCTTGTAAGTTTGGATTATTTCAGGAAAAAGCTCTTTGCTGTAACTATCACAGCAACTGAAAACTTCTGAAGATCTATCAATTACCCAGGAGTCTTTGGTGCATTGAGCTGTTCCAAAATAGTACAGCACTGTGCATTAATTTCAATCTTGAGTGGAGCTGAACTGCTTTTCTGATTTTTTTTTTTCTGACCAAATTCTAGTCCTAACATTTAAAGTCAATACTAAATTAAGTCATTAAATCTTGTTGTAACTGCATTTGTTTCAGCCATAACAAAATTTGTGCATTTTATTACCATTTTAATATTTATCATTTCTTGGTGAAAGGTTGCTAAAGAGCAGTGTATTTCTGATGGATTTCGAGCTTTGAGTATATGTACTGTTAATAATGTATACCAACAGCAGCATAAAAATCAGTGTCATGTTTCTGTTTTCCACTTGTGGAAAAAATCCTCTTCTATGTATCTGGTCTTGGCCCTCAAGAAAAATCAAAGAGCTTCATCATAACTGCTCTTCTTATAGCAGGAAGCAGGGGTGTTGAAAGTATGTTTATTTGTGTTTGAGTGCTGCGATAGTACTACGCTTTTATGTCTGAATGTCATATTCAGAAACTTTGACTTATTGAGAAAATACCAGTGCTTTAAGTGGGAACATCGTGCCTATAAAATTTCAGTCATAACTTGACCTGGAAATGAACTTCAATGCAACTTTACATCTGTTCAGTTGCCCATAACTCTTTAGTCCATAAAGTGGTATCCACAAAGAACATGTGAATTCCATTTTTGCCTGAATTCGACTGTTAAAATATATTCCTTGGTAGCTGTTAGGCTGAGAGGTTTAGAGGTTTCTTTTCTGAGCCTGCTGTGATGTAAAGGACATTTCAGAGGAAGGTTGTTTTCTGGAACAGGCCTCTTCCAGAAAGTTTGTTACATCTGTAGGAATCTAACTTCCTAGGGCCTTGCCAAGAAAATGTGAAAGTATAGGTGGGGGAAACTTTTCTTCCAAGAAGCCTTCAGGTGGTCTGAGGTTAGTTTGGCTTTCAGTACCTGAACACTAACTTGAATAAATGCAATTGTATTTATTTCACATTCTGTGCTAGTGAGATGAAAAACTTGAATAAAAGACTATAGGTTTTCAGTTACTGGGAAAGGTGTTAGCATCATTTTTGTGGGAAGCGGAAATGGACTGGTATTTATTAGACAAAGCTGCTAATGATGCATGGGGTTTTTTTCAGTAGTAAGAATGTGTTGGTTTACTGCTTCCTCTGTTTTCCACTGGAAGTAATTTCAAACTGTTTTTAAAGTGTGCCTAAAGAATGCTTTTTTCTATTTTACTGGTTTCTTTGCACTCAAAGGTGTTTGTTAGTCTCATGTCATCATAACATCGCATTCCTACTAAAGAAACATCAAGGTCTTGATAATAACTTTTACTGATTAAGTAGAGTAGAATGATGCTCTCATTCTACTGGTGACGGGGTGGGGAGGAACAACAAACAATATATTTGAAGATTTGGG
Organism: Nycticryphes semicollaris; assembly: GCA_013400055.1. Lineage (NCBI taxonomy): Eukaryota > Metazoa > Chordata > Aves > Charadriiformes > Rostratulidae > Nycticryphes > Nycticryphes semicollaris. The sequence goes on along the minus strand of VXBJ01004338.1, from coordinate 601,641 downwards.
AAGATAAATGCCAGATGTCCACTGGAGAACCTTAGTTGAACTTCTGAAATTGCCTGAACTTCGGTGTGTCTTGTGCTAACGTGTTCAACACTGCAACTCAGTGTGGTGGGCTCCAGTCCAACAAAGACTTCAGGCAGTGCATCGTTTTTAGTCTCTTTGTGCTTCTCGTGTTTCCCCACCACTGAAAAGAAATCAGCAATTTTTAATTTGCAGGCTGGAGAGTCAAAATCTGGAGAGAATTAAATCAAGAATCAGGTTTTATTCTGTGTAGCTCTGGAACAAGTAGGGTCACACAGCCTGGGTTTGAGCTTCTGAATCTCTTTCCTGTCTGTCATTGGTATAATGCTAGTCTCTGATTTTTGGGTAGGAGCTTTGTGCCTCAGTTACATTCCTGAAATTTTGATAGGCTGATTTGATGTTTGCTTGTACGTGCACTGTAGACAACCACCAATAAAAAGGTACTTTGGACTGTAGAGAAAAAATTTAAAAAATTTTAAAGTATTAAACTATGCTTTAGCATTTTCAACTTAAAAATTAATGAAGGTATGGAAGAATAGTATTTCCTGCTTAATTAAGCCTTATAAAATGTCTTAAGTATTAAGCTAAAAGTAAATTTAAATGTGTGCAATTCTAATTCAAGATGCTGATACAAATAAAGCAGTCTGAAAAAGTAAGACATGGCTTACCCCATTGACCTGTGTAACTAATTATAGGTATTAATGGCACCTTATGCCATACAGTAATTACAAAGGTTTTAGTTTATATACTGCCTCTGAAGTTTCTTAGCTCTTAGATTGTTGTATTAAACTGAGAAAGTAATTTACTTTTTTCCTTTAACAGAAATTGAAAAATACCAAAAAGGTGAAGGAAAAGAAGAAGAAAAGTATATTGATGTTGTCATCAATAAAAATATGAAGTTGGGACAAAAAGTTTTGATTCCAGTAAAACAATTCCCTAAGGTAAGCCCAGGTTTTACACATGATAAACCCAAGAATACATTAGTGGAATATCATTTATAAACACTTCGGTTTAACTGCTGTGTTGAAAATAGCATTAATATATTATGTGTTATATATTATATAATTATTAAATAACTGTAGAGATTAGTTAATAATACCTACTGTTGCTGTTCTGCAGTCTGTTCAAGAGAACAGACTAGACCCCTCTTCAGAATAGCAAAGGGAGTGTAATACTTGTAAGTTGACTCTGATGTCCAGCTTTGAAACTTTCTTATTGTCAGTAGAACAGTAATTTAAAATGTGCCATTAATGGAATTCACTGTGTAAAAATTCTTTATCCTCTTGAGTTTCAGCCATTGTTAGTCTTGAATTACTTTAATCTGCACTTCTACACTCTATTCTGGAGCAGTGTTTTGTTTTTTTAACAATTCTTTATTGTCAAGTATTGTCCTGCACTAAAATATTGGTACCTGGAAGCATTTATTCAACATTAAATAGGCTGTAGAACTTTATTCTTCTGTTCCCCTTCTGGATTTTAAGGTTAATGCTATGAAAAATCAGATTAGCACTCTTTTACTTGTTTTGAAATGACTTTTTCTTTGTACAAGACTTTCCAGGACTGCTTCTGTTTCTGCTCATGGGGGAAAGGAAATCCTTCATTCCTTCCTCCATTTCTTTAGGAAGACTTTCCAAATTCTTTTTCTTTGCTATTAGTGTCTTCCTCGCAGGCTGAGTAACTTGCAGGGGTCACTTTATTGCTATTCAGATTTTAATGAAATACTGCTTTGAATTCCATAATGCATACCACTTGTATGTGGGCACCTCTTTGGAAGTCTAAGGTCATCTTTATGATGGGGAAGAGCTATATACAGACATAAAGAAACATAGAGATGGGAAGCTTACGTTGTCAGTGTTTGTAATCAGAATGTTTTTCTTGTGTTGAGATACAGATTCTTTAGCTCAAGGGGAAGAAAGGCAAAATGGGTATTAAAAAAGGAAACTCTTTTTTGAAAGATGCTTCTGCTTCTTTAGTGTTAACTTTCTTTTAAAGGTATAAATACTGAAATGCTTAAGTTAGCTAGTAGGAAAGGCCTTGCCATCTTTTGCATGGGCAGGTGTGCTCTGCTGAGTGCTCAGTAATTCTAGTCCATGGAGACTGACTCGGCTGGGATAAAGCCTTGCACATGCTATGGAAAGGAATCCAAATTTATATCCAGATAGATCTGATGTAACTTTATCACCTGGATCCTGGTGGCCTTAACAGAGCACAAGTGCTGTGCAGGGTACACATGCCATGGGAATTGCTATGGCTCCACTAGGACTTTTTCCCCTGAAAGGGTACTGATATCTCTGCTCACACAAATCTCCTTTCTGACAGCGTGAATAAAGCCCAAAGTACTTTCTATTTAATGATATTATTACCCTGATATAGAGGGTGTCAGTTTTTCTTGGAAATGTCCATTTTATTACGTATAGATGGATATTTAAACATACTCATTAATGATTCCATGTAGTCAAGAGACTATACAGTGAGAAATTTTAATTTCTAGGAGGCGAGTATGAGATCAGACTTATGACAGGTACTCCTGAACTTCTCTGAAAAACACCCTAAACCACAACTAGTCACAGCAGTTCAGTATCACTTGTTTACTCGGTCTTATTTCTGAGATCTAATAAAATCTAAATGCGTTGTATGGAGTGACATAGCTTCAGCATGGCAAATGGAGCCTGATTCTGGCACGCTGTAGTCTGCAGTGACTGACATGGGTTTTGAATGCCTGTCTGAAGGGGAGCAAAGTCTCTTTGCATCCCAATGCTTGCTCTAAAGGCTAATCCCCTTCCTGTTAAGTGTGTTCAGAGGAGTGCTCGAATTAAGGGTGCTTTGTCAAGTTGTTTGGGGTAGATAGGAATTCATTCCAGTCACTGTGGTTTCTGGGCTGTATTTCTAGTGCATTCGCTGTATATTCAGATTCTGCAAAACTTGAGGAAGGTATTATGTGGTGCTTCTAAACATCACATGCTTCTTCACATCAATGCTTTATGCCTCAATGCCAATCTTTTCTGTGCACATGCACTTTTCTAGACCCTTTTGCCTACAAGAGATGTCAGTATTAGTGCAAATGGGTCACTTCAAGGGGCCAAATGATAGTTACGCAGAACAGTTACAAGACTTAGCTCTGATGTATGAGCGATTTCCTCCTTCCTGATCAGGATTGGTGAAAAATGCTTCAAAGGAATGAAACTCAAGTCTTCAATGTGTATGAAATCTGTGCAAAAAGCTCTTCTGCGTGTGAATATCAGATTTAGAGCAGTTCAAGGTGGCATGTTTCTGTATGCCTGCAGTCCATGCTAATGCTGTTAACGATTGTGCAAGGTACCTTCAGTATCAAGAAGAACAAAAAGATACCATCAGTCTTTGAGGAGGTGCTGTTTGAAGCTGACCAAGTCACTACAATAACTCAAATTGTCCAAACTAGCATTCTAGTACCTATTTGGGTTAAACGTTTTGATGCCTGGAGAATTTACCAGTTTTGATGTCTGGAAAAATGTAGATATTGAGAAATTGCTGAGGAAAAATTTTTCAACTCTGACTAGAATAGTGCTTCCCCAAATAATCCTGCTTTTAAGCAGGATCAAAAAAGCAAGTTATTAAAGTCACTAAATTCTTAACAGGGTTTAACACCTGAAAATGAAATTAACTACAAATAAAAGTGATTTTGCTGGCAGAAACTGTTTATATTTGCCACTAATGCTTCCTGCAAGCAAAACCCACTGTGACTTACATATACAGATAGTATTAATGAAATATCATAATTTTTTTTGTGATAAATGATATCTCTGGACCAAAAGAGTCCATCAGCGAACTACCCCTATTCAGACAGCTTATTGGACCTCACACAGGGTTCACAAAGTTTTCTTTAAGTATTTCACTGCCCTCTTCCTCTTTAAAACTTCTCTCTGACTCCTTGAATAAATCAGAACAGCCTCAGCATGGGTCAGGCAGCCCTAGCTCTGATCTGCTCAGCCTGGTGTTGTGATGCCTGCTCACATTACCTGTCCTGTCAGATATATTCTCACGGGTTTGGACCTGTGTCCTGGGCACATCCAGCCTCATTGCCTCTGACAGCCCTGGAAGGTGACAGGTTAACTGCAGCAGAAAGGTATGGAGCTGAAGTTCAAAGCAGCTGGGTTTTTATTGGAAAAGAATCTGGTAGATCTCAGGTTCCAAAGTTGGTGTCTCACTTTTTGAGGCATCTTTGCTCTCCCTGAAAAAGCTTTGGTTTTCTGTTTGCTGTGCAGGCAGTTGAGTTTCTGTGGTCATGTGTTTAAGGTGCCTTCTATCTAACAGCTCCTGGCTGCTTCTGCAGTGCTACATATCTATATCCTTTAGCTGGGGCTTTTTGTTGTGACCCTGGCAACATTAACAGGCCTAGTATCTTGTGCTGGTTGGCCAAGATGTTGTTTTCATGTCTGGACATTGATAGAAGATGGTAGAACAACCAGGAGAGCAGCAATTTCTTCTGCTTTATGAAATAACTTTTGAGACTCTCTTGACAAACTATGCTCAGTTTCTGCTTGAGGCTGGTTACGCATTTGAATAAAATTCTACATTTGTGTTCTTTAGACTCATGTACACATTAAATACCTTAATGTCTTGATATCGTCACAGTCTTACTTGGTAAGACAAAACCTTGTGGAAACTGCTGTAGATTGCAGGTCCAGTCAAGTTGTCTTAAAATCTGTTTGTTTACAGTCTTGTTATGAATTTCTCAGATTGGTCCTGCTCTACACATTCTTTGAAGTCCAAATTGCTGTGATGCATGTAAATTAATCTGAGGTATTTAGGTGAGGCATGAATAAGCTTTAGTAATGCTGTCTGCAATCCTATTGTAACTGGGACGCGCTTCGAGCAAGGATTAAAGGGGTTAGGGCTTTTATGCAACCTTACAGGAAAAGGGCCAACTTCTTGAGGTAGGATTCAGTTCTAAATCAAGTTAGGTATATGTAGGAGTCCACGTGGATGCTAGATGTCTAAAGTGCAGTTAGTGGCATGAAGTCTTGCCAGGTGATGGAGCTCAGGGGTGATTTAATACAACTTGCTATTTGATCAGCTGAATACCTCAACTGACTTTAGGTCAAATGTGGAAGTGTGACCTGTAAACCTGTATTTCTGTTGCATTTCATGCTTGAAAATAAACTTAACTTGCACAGGCTTAAAGATAAAAAGGCAGAAAGAATGAGCAGGTCATTATATGGTTGTCTTAGGATAGATCCGGAGAGTCCCTTCACCAACACAGCTGTGAAATTCCAGCTTGTGAAAGGTGTTTCATAGCTTAGATATGGACAAGTGAGGCAAGGGGGTCTTATCCCCCTCCCATGCATTTAATTGATATGTATTGTTAAGTAGTTTAGTCTGAGAAATCTGATTTTACTTTGACAGTTTAGGGAATTTGATGTTCTGAATTTGAAGGAAAAACAGCTTCAAACACTTCCATGGGTGACAAATTAAATGATGATAGTTTTCCATGAGAAGGATCAAAACTATAGGAACAATTATTTTTGTTTTGTCACAGGCTACTATTTTAAAAATTACTCATAGAACTACACTTAAATACTGGGTAAACTGCAGAAGTTGTTAAGAAATGGTCTGTAAGGGGAAGTGCTCTGAATATTCATTTAAATACTTTTATTTTCTTCTAATGAAAGCTGGAAAGAAAACTAATATGCCAAGAAAGCTTTCTGTGGCTTTAATAACAATGGTTTGCTTAAAGCTTTAGAGGAAAGCATTTGGTCAAGTGTTTATACCTTCACTAAGTATTTTAAGCTGGATGAACCATTCCCAGTGGACTTGTCTTGGTGGAGATAAGCAAGGATTACTTTTTCTGTTATATCCCCGTTCTGTAATATATATATTTAAAAACTCTGTAGCATTGGCATTAATTCCTTTTTTGCTGAAATTTCTGTAGTAGATTAAATGCTTATGAAAGAGTGTATACTCTCATTTGTGTCATTTTGTAGCTGTTTTCTCCAGAACTGTTTTCAGGGAATAGTTTCATGCAGTGATCTAGTAAGGCAATAAATCTCTAGGTAACTGCTGAAGTCATATTTTGATTTGGAAGTTCTGCAGAAATGAGTGTTAAGCAGTGATGTCTGTAATCTCCATTGTACTATATCTGAAAAAATGTCTCTTAAACTGAGGATATATGAACGTCTGGAGAAGAAACAATTTTCAAGCAAAAACCTTATTTTCTATCTCTATATTTTTTCTATTAAATTTATCATAAATTTGAGATTTTGTAATTATACAGCAGTTGAAGATAAGCTGTAAAAGGGAAACAAGTAGATACTTTAATTGTTGTTAACCAGTGTCTGTGGGCTTTTAGAAACTGTGGCCAAGGGATAGAACGCTGTATCTGAGGAACTTGAGGAGGGGCTCTTGTGCTTTGTGGTGGTTCTTCTAACCACAAAGTAAACCACAGGTGTGTTCATATGGGAGGCTTTGTTTACAGTGATCAGAGGTTTTAGGCAGTAAGAACACCCCTTAAATCTTGCATCCTTTTGCTCTAACGTATATGCGGTAGTACCTTACAATGATGTAAGTCTACAGAGCAAATTTATCACAACTGGAGCATTATTTGGCTTGAGGTGTAGATGAGGTAATTTTTCCCATCTTCAGTTGTCTACTCCCAGGACTGTTAATATGAATCTTGGTGCTGTTTTTGCAAAGATAGTTTATTCTGCTGTAACTTTGAGGTACTACATTTGGCATATCCTTTAGCGTTGGTCTAGAAGCAACTTTGAGTTGGGGACTTTCTCTTCTGTTTTTATACTGTCATCAATATGATCCTGATCCTTACCTAAGACATTGTCTATGCATCAAGACAGCTTCCAATCCTTGATTGTAACACAGGTGATCCGTTCAGTGTAGAGTAACATGCATGGCTGGCTCTTCAGGGTTCAGATGTTGTGTAGAACCGAACATGGCAATAGCTTCCAGACCACCTTGCACTGGAAAGCAGTGAAACTGCTTTAATACAATGTTAAACTGAAGGTAGCAGGCTTGAGGACATTTTTTGGGGGGTATTTATGGCAGTTTGGATACGATTGTGCTGTACTAGGGAGAGTGGTGAATGGAGAGGGCATGTCTGGCATGTCTGATTCTGAGACAGAGCTAGAGAACATCACTGATCTGCCTTGTATGGAGCTTCTCGGATGTCTTTTAGTTGTTCTTCAGTGCCTCCAATTCAGATAGTTTGTAAGCCTGAGTTCAATACTAGACCCGAATTTGGGTGTTCTTGGGCAAATAAACCTTAGGAATGTGATTTGTGGGAAGTGCACGTGGACCTTGCACATGAGCTGTGTTGTGTAAGAACTAGCTTGGATCTGCTAGGTTTAGCTGCTTCAGGTTCACCAGCAAATAGGCTGGATTTGTTAATTTTGCAATAAAAACTTGTGCCTTGCTGGAGGTTTTGTAGCTTTAGGTTTGAGTCCCCATTCTCAGAAATCAAGGAATATGAAGTGTATAAATACTGTTAGTAACTTAGTGGTTGATAACTTTTTGAGTGTTTCTAGGTCTTGATGAAATATGTCAAGTTCTGCTGGTCAGGTATTTCCAATCTGATGTCAAAGAAATAAAAAAAAAATCAGTGCTTGTTCAAAGTAAATCATCTTTCTACTGAAAGGATTAATTCAATATCATAAATGAGTTTTATTTATGGAATAATCAACTGAAATATTCTGAAGCTTTTTAGCTTTGGAGCAAAAAGGCTTTGGGGCTGCATTGAAAGCCATTTTTCAGTAACCTTCACTGTTTGTTGTGTCTTTTAAGCAATATCTAGAGGTATGGGCTTTCAAATCAGCAGAATTTCAGACTTGCAGCACAGGCTTCTCATGCTTTAGGCTTATAAAATCTAATATTTGGAGCCTCAGTGCACAGGAAAGAATAGTTCAGTGAATCTAGGGGTACAATTAATACTTTTTCATGTTCATTAAATGTTGTCTGAACATGTCATCTGTGCAGCTACTTGTATAGTAAATAATCCTGTATAGTAGTTTAATCTTTATTGCATTATTTTGACTGGAATTGTTGACCTTGGTTGACTGCCAGGTGCCCACCAAGCTGCTCTGTCTCTCCCCCTCCTCAACAGTGTGCAGGGGAGAAAATAAGATGACAAGCTTATTGGGTGAGATAGAAATGGGGATATCAGTCAGCAGTTAGTCACAGGCAAAACAGACTTAATTTGGGGAAGATTCATTTATTGCCAATTAATTTTAATAGTAGGAGAGTGGAAAAATAAAACCAAACCCACATTCCTCTGCATGTCCTGGCTTTAAGTCCAATTTTGTGTCCTTGAAATGACCATAGGCAGACTCTCCTTTTTGTCCTTTTATGAATATTTTTTAATACTTGTTTTCTTTAGCCTACTTCCCCTCTGAAGCACCTTCTGGGCTGAAAGAGCACCAGCTATGTGTTTTTGGTGTTTTCTGTAAATGGAAATGGTTGGGTTTTCCTTGTCTTCCTTTTATTGTTGTGGCTCAGCACTTTCTTCTCCATAGTTATGAGGTAGTGCCATGGCTATGAACCCCAACTGGTTGTGGTAAACTTCAGTGATAATGGGCGTTGACTGGGCTGTTGAGATCTTGAGTGGTGATTTTGGTTTGAGACTGGATTTAAATGCTTGTTCTCTGGATTTAATTCCCTGGTTTTTTTGTGTTTTAGTTTTAGGTATATTGTATGGGTTGCTGTATTGCTTCATAAATCTTCAAGGGAGGATAGGGCAATTAAGATATTTTTTTCTTCAGAACTTTGGTTAGTATTCTATCTGAGAATGCTGGCAGCTTTGTTTTTATGGTTTTATGTACTTGGTAAGAATTGTTGAGAATTGAATTGCAGTTTGAGAACATCTGTTCTCAGCGTTGTATGAGACAAATGGAAAGTTATCTTTATGCTGTTTGAGTTCTTGGAGTTCAGATACATCTGTGTTTCTGTTGGCACCTGGTGGAGCCACTGATGTGCTCTCAATTGTCCCACATGTTTTTACTTAATGGCTGTAGTTTATGATCTAATACTTGTTCGCACCAAGAACAAAAATTTGTTTCAGCAAAATACTCCACTTTACATGTTCATTTGTTTAAAAATCCAACGAGTTTAATGACTCTTGTTTTCTTGCAGTTCAACTTTGTGGGAAAACTTTTGGGTCCCCGTGGCAATTCTCTAAAGCGCTTACAGGAAGAAACACTGACAAAAATGTCTATTTTGGGAAAAGGCTCTATGAGGGACAAGACAAAGGTAAGACCTGAGCATGCTACTAGAGTGTTCAATACCTGGATTTTTTAACTTCTTCCTAAAATCTTTGGGGAGGAGAAAGCTTGTGACAAAAATTGGGGAGCCAAATATAAAAGGGTAGGATATCCTTGTGTTGGTTACCTTCTGATGGAGTCTTTTCTGAGGAGTCTGTTCTCATGGTTAGTATTTTAAGGCAACCATGAGTTGTACTTAGGACCCCCCCAACTGTGGTCCTTGAGTATGTAAGTGGAGTATTACTGGAGGTGTGTTCTAGGTCGACCTTGTACAGCTTGTAATGAGTAATGCCCAAGTGAACATGGCAGTATTCTTACTTTTGAAGGAACCTGACTGAGAAATCCACTTTCACATAAAATAAGTGTCATAGAATTGTTTGGTTTTGAAGAGACCTTAAAGATCAGCAAGTTCCAACCCCCCTGCCATGGGCAGTGATGCTTCCCAATAGACCAGGCTGCTCAAAGCCCTGTCCAACCTGGCCTTGAAAGCTTCCTGGGGTAGGGCAGCCACAACTTGGGCAACCTGTTACTGTGAGGGTGGTGAGACATTGGAACACTTAACATTTGATATAATTTAATAAATTTCTAGACAAACACCCTTGATAAAAGGAAATAAAATACAACCAGAAAAAAAAATCACAGCTGAGGATGACTTACTGCAAATTGCAATTGTTTCTACTGGGAGTGGTTATAGTGGAGGTATCCAGGACAGGAGCCAAAGTAGGCAGCAGAAGAGAAACTTTTAGCTTGATATGTGCTAACCAGTTTCACTCTTCACTGAAATAAATGTGGCTCTATTTGTACTGGGTAAGTGTACATCAATGAGAAGATATAATCCCACCTGTCTGGTAAGGTGCATCTTTGAATTGAAGCATTCCTAATGATACAAACTAAAACACTGAACATGTTTCTTGCCTGTAGCATACCATGTTTTATAGGCCTCCAGCCCGAAATTAAAAATAGTGTGCTATAAAGGCTGATAATGACACTCATATGGAAAAGTGACTTAAGGGGTTTGGCTACAGAATTTCCTAAACTACATATTTTTTCAAGATACAACATTCACATTTGGAGAACTGTGATTTATAAGGTAAATATCAATAACTTGATCAGAGCCCAGAAATTTCTGTTCTGTCCGCCTGAAAAGCTAACTCATCCTTTTGATTTCTTAATTTTTTTTATTAAATATAACTTATGTAAACATAACTTACAGAATACATAAAGGCTTGAAGATGAGAGGGATTTTTTTGAACAGAAGCTGGTAATATAATACATAATACAGATAATGCAAGTTTACACAATTAGTTTTAAAAAATTGCTAGTAAATTTAAGAGGAAATATGACGATTCAACTACAGAAGAAACTAAACTTGCCCTAAGGTAGGATGACAAAATTTCCAAATAGACTTAAATGACACTGGGTGAACCTCCTCAGTTATTGTAGAATGTGTCAAACTGACATTCTTTTGTTAGTATATTACACATTTCTATATCAAAATGTGTTGAGTAGGAAGGCCCCTGAGTTTTTTTTCCTAATGGCTCTGCAGTATAAAAACATTGAGGTCTTTATTAAAATCAGAAGCTCAAGCTGAAAAATTCAGTTCCTCACATGAGTCAAGAATGGAAAAGTTAAGACTTTCCCATGTGAATCATTTGAAATTCTCCTGTTTCCTTTGGTATTGAATGAATAGTTCAAATTTTTATTTGGCTTTTTCTTGATTTGAGATGCTAGTCAAAACTGATTAAGTAATTTTTAAGTGGCTAATGAAGTTGTTAGAGCTACTGTTTACAGGAAACTTCAGCACAATCTTTGAGTTGACAAATAGTAAGATTCCTGTTGTTGGGGTTTGGTTGTGTTTTTTAGGAGGGACAGCAGAGGATCTAGTCGGATACTTAGGTACATACAAGGTGTTCCAGGTTTATTACTCCAATTTGGAGTAGGTCTTCAGGCAGCATCATTAACAACTAAAGCAGATGATGCTGATTCCAGTATTTGATTGAACCTGCAGATTATATGCAAGATAGTGGTGCTACCAAGGGATCCTATCAGCTAATAACCAAAACCAGGTTGTCTTTATCCCTAGCTCTTTGGGGACACTGCTTAGCATGCTGGAGACTCTGTATGTGGAGAACTTTTCCAAACAGGAGAACTTAAAGACCTTTTTTCAGGTTTCACTTAGATCTACATACTAATTGTTTCAGCCATATCTCTTTCACTAACAAGCATTTACTCTTTGCCTTGATCTTCATGCATTCTTGGTTAACATTTTGGAACTAATGTATCAAACTTGTCCAGAGAGCTATCAAATAGAGAACCTCAAAGATTTTTGTTTACAGTTTTCCCTCTGAGAAAAGTATTCATTGCTGAAGAGAGAAGCCCAGGATTCAATTAGTGTCAACCAGTTGCTGCTCTGAAAGGCTGCCAATTCTCATGTAACCAGTTTTTGCATTACTTGGAAAATCTAGTTGAAACTTCAGTGTTACATTGACAAATGGAGTACTTATCTCTTAAAATCACAGGATGGTTTGGGTTGGAAGGAACCTTTAAAGCTTATCTAATCTTACCCAATTGCAATAAGCAGGGACATCTTCAACTAGAATGGGTTGCTCAGAGCCTTTTCCAACCTGACCTTGAATGTTTCCAGGGATGGGGCATCTACTGCCTCTCTGGGCAACCTGGGCCACTGTTGTACCACTTCCATTGTAAAAACACTGTTTTTTCTTCTACCTAGTTTAAATCTTCACTCTTGTAATTTACAACCTGTTAAAATCCTCTTTCACCAGGCACTGCACATGAAATTGTTATGTTTCTATTGCTATTACCAGGCAAAATAACTGCAGAAATTAATTTTCTCAATTCTCTGCATGTGTAACTGCACAGTGATTTTTTTTTATTTTTTTTTCTCTCTTCAAAAAAGGGGCAGGGAACACTGGATAGCATGTGCATGTACTAAAAACCAAGTGTATGGGGACCTTCACTGATGAAAACATCTAGCTTCCAGTGCTAGACGACAGTTCATAGGTCTTGAATAACTGTGCTTAAAGTACTTAAAGGACAAACAGCTCCTGTTACAACTAAATACTGAAGAGCGATCATGCTTTGTTAGCTACTTCCTATTTCAAAGATCCATTGGTTGTATTGACAAGGTAATGATTTTGCTGATGAAGTCTAATCCTGCTGACTCCGGCCTCTTAATCTTGCCGTGGATGCTCTAACAGTTGACCAGATTATGTTGATTTTCTTTAAACATCCCTGTAGTCAAACACAAAGTATGATTACAAGAATGTTATGAAAAGCAGAAACAGACTGTTACTTCTGAACTTCAACCCGTAATTAAGGAGTGTGAGGGAAGGCAGACTTCAGCTACCATTGAAACTATAATTTTAGTGAACTACTTATGAAAAGTACTTACCTGCTTGCTAAATACAGTAAGGAGCTGGAGAGAATTCTTAGGGCTTCAGTGTCTTTTTTTAATAGCAGAATTACTAACAATTTAATATGTTATCTGGTAATGTAGTGCAATTATTTTTAATGGTGTTGTCTGTTGGAATACACCTGTCAGATGCACAGGGAAGGGAGGAGCCTATCTGAGACTAACAAGTAAGGTCCTTTGTCTGAACATTTTGGCTGTGAATGCAAGTATTTGAGAACTGAACTCTGCTCCACCATGTTGAACTCAGAGTTCTTCAGTTACGGTGAAATGGGTTAGATGAAGCAGAATAAAAGAAACTTTTTTCTGAAATAGCTAGTAAACTCCTTTTTTTTTTTTTTTTTTTTTTTTTTTTTTTTTTTTTTTTTGTCCTCCTGCTGTAACTCATGCTGTTAGTTGATGTCCAAGTAGCAAGGTTCTCTGAAGGATAAACTTATGGGGTAGAAATCTTAGAACAAAAAATAAACGAAGTACCTGAGCAGTGCAATAATACTAAGATTGAAATGGTATTCTACAGGAGCAAATTTTACCAATATTAGATCAAACCTATTTCTAAAGACCTGACTTTTGAGGAAAGAGGCTTCAAGTTCACTTACATTTCTTGGTGTCTTCTACATGAAACTGGTGCATTTGAGAACTGCTGGAAACATTCCGCCTTGTGCTGCTGTTCTGTATGTGAGCAGAAACTGGTGGCTCCTATTTTGCATGTTAAGAGTCACTGGTGATAAACAAACTGATAGTATTCTGCTGTTCTAGCAACATGATTGAAGTGTATGGGAAAAGTATGTAGTTTTACACTTATTGTCAGTTCTTGACATCTCAGTTTGAATAAACAAAATAGCAAATGCCTCTGAAGCAACTTGAACACTTGCATTATAATGTTTAAAACTAGTGCGGAGAAAATCCAATGTTCTTTTCTCTCCTAGGAGGAAGAGTTGAGAAAAAGTGGGGAAGCAAAGTACTTCCACCTAAATGATGACCTGCATGTTTTAATTGAAGTATTTGCTCCACCGGCAGAAGCGTATGCCAGAATGGGACATGCATTGGAAGAAATCAAGAAGTTCCTCATTCCTGTTAGTATTCTAATTTTTTTACAAAAATTCTGGGAGCCTTAAGTGAGAAATTCTTCAGAAGTAACTTACCATATGACATTGGTCAGGTCATGTTGCTTATTTTCCTTCCTCTCTGAAAGAAGTAGCCATGTTTCCAAGTACCTCACATTGTGATAATAGACAGTTATTGAGTGAATGCACAGCTCTTCACATTCCCACCTCATGATATGACCTACAGTAAAACTGACTAATTCTTGCTCAACTGGTCATGTGCAAAGTATTTAAGTTTACAAAAAAGGTAAAAATCTATAAAATATGGAAAAATAACTTTGCCTAAGGTAGGGTTTTTGTTAGTGATACACCTGAAGTATCAACAGTGGGATTCTGTTTCACAAAGAATAAATAAATTTGAAGCTGCAGTATTGCTTTCTCACGTAATCCTAGTTTAGTGTTCAGTGCTGAGACTCAATAAACCTTTGTCTCATAGTTTGTTTTTTTTACAAAGCTAGTGGTATGTGGTTTATGTGTGTACTTCAACTTGTGATATGTGGATGTATAAAATGAGTTGTCACTTCCAGTATAAGTTTGTACTCCAGGTTTTGAAGACGTATAAACAATGGTGGTGTAGAGTTTCCGTGTCTTTCTACAGAAGATGCCTTTATTTGCTTTTCATGTAAGGACCAACCTTGATTGCTTTGTAGTATTGAGCTGTTTGGAACAGTTCATGCTCTCTTAAGAAGCTGAGGCATTTCAGGTGGTGTTATTGTGTGTGAAACTTCAAACTACAGTAGCTCTTCTGGGAATATTTGTCTATTTTTATTGGTTATCAAACAAATATAGAAAGCAAAACTTCCTTGAGGTGTGTTTATTTCTATTTATTTATACTGCTGAAAATGTTATCTAAGTGTTAGTCTTGATTTGTGTCAGCTCTTGGAAATGTGGGAGACCTGGCCAAGGAAGCTTTAAGGTGTGTGTCTGAGTGACAGCTCATAAATATTTGAGAGAGTATAATCAAGTGTAGCTGTATTTGGGACCAGTTGGGGATACCTGCTGTGTGGACACTACAGTCTGGCAGTAGAACTGCCAGCTGTACTCTAGGGTGAAGCAGTTGGTGTTGATGCCCTGATGGTTCTACTTTGTCCATTTTGGGGGCTTGAGCTCATACTAAACCTTGTCTAGGTCTATAGAACTTAAGTCCCTAAGTGAATGGAGTTGATTGTGTTCCTTGAGTGTTTCTCCTGTCTTTTTTTTTTGTCTGGAAGTTAATTCAAATGCCCCAATACTACTCCATGACACAAACCAAAGCAAGATAAGTAATGATCATCAGGAGGGTTGTTTAGGAATTGATTGAGGTAAAATAATGTGCTAATGCAGTTGCATATTAAGACATACCCCTTAAAAAAACTGTCCTGAGCATGATGTTCTGTTAAGAAGCAAGCACTGCATAGCTGTCTACAAGTTTGCAATGGCTTTTGTCTTGATGTATATGAGGTAAATATCATACTGTTCAAACTTCCTAACTGATTAAATAGAAGATACTCTGTTTATAACTGTCAGAATGTTGGACTGTCATAATATTGAAGGTCGCTGTCTTTGCATGATTCATGATTTGCTTGTGTGAAGAGAGAAGGAAGTTCTTGGCTGTTTTTTTGAGGAAACAGCTGTTTTCTTTTTAGGTGAAAACATGCTTACTTTGATAGTGCTTTTTGCACGGACTGGAAATTGGATATATCTGATCCCCCTGACCCTTCATTAGAGATCTTACTTTTTTGTCACTGAGCTTCATACATCTAATGGCATAATAAATGAAGCAATCTTATCAAAATTTGCCATTTCCCTGCTGCTAAGCCAGTAGAACTATAGACTGATAATGAGCAGTTCCATTTATCAGTGCTTTACTTCTCAGTCTCAATTCTTGATCATTGCATCTTTGTTGTGCTGAGTTGAACTGATGCTGTGTAATCTTTCTGAACTATGGGATCAAGTCAACGCTGTCTTTAATTTTTCTTTGGCTTTACAAAAGTAATCTTCTCAGAATGGTTCTGAATGCCTTAATCTCTTGTCCCCCAGCCCCCCTTGCAGCAGGCAACTCAGGCAGCAGTAAGGAGCAAGTTGTCCTTTCTAGAACTACCATTTGGTCGACTGCTGCCAAATACAACCTGATTTTTATTTTCTACAAGGACAGTTGTGGATTTCTTGGCAAATCAGTTTTATTTCAAATTGGAAATCACGCTATGGGTACATGTGGTTATGATCTTCATTGTGTTCTCCTGACAACATAAGCTAGCTATACCTTCCAACAACTTGAGATGCTGATATTAATTTATGAATAAGGTAATTGTTTAGTTTTCAGATCAACCTGAATATATGATTGCAATTGGTGCTAGAATGTAGAATACACATCCTTGTAGTAGCTGACTATAGTGAAAACGTCTTGGCTTCTCCTCTCGGATCTCTTTAGATCCATGAACAAGCACCTTTGCATTGAACTTCAGCCTTAAACAGCTGCAGTGGTTACTCTCCTTTAAATTATTGGTGTAACTCAAGCCAAAACATAAAAGCTTATGACTTGTGTTTATTTGGCTGTGTTTGTGTTGCCTTGATTCCCACCTGTCTCCTGCAGGTAGAATTGTGGCTTCTGACTTCAAATACATTTTGTTATCTCTAAATAAGCCAGTCCTTCTTGTTTTGGCTAGACCCTTTGGTCAGCAGTCCTTGTTAGATTGGTGGGCATTGGGCTTGGTATTAACTTATTCCAGAATTACTTTTGTCAATTAAAACAAAGCCAGGGCCTTCCACACTCACCTCTCCCCTGGGTCCTGTATTATACTGTGATTACTGAAGCTTTGGCCAATAGGACTTTAGTCTATTTTGCTTAATTTCTGAGTAGTGATAGTCATCCTTCTTTTGTCAGCCAGACCAACCGCAAAGTATAATTAATGGTTACCTGGGTTATTTGTTTTCCTCGTCTTTAAGGCTAAGTACAGAAATATGAGAGAACAGTCTGTAGTGGTCTATTTACAACATGAGCAGGATTTACAAGTTTTACCTGTAGTCTGCCTTGCCTCCTGCATGTTCAGTTTGGAAGGTGTGGTGGTGAAGCAGTGTTCAGTGGCATTTGGAAGAGCTGGTGGACTTTGCAAACTCCCTTTCCTCTAAACAAGCTGGTGAATAACAGTAAGGAGTGCGTATAAATGTGGCTGGAAACCTGATACTTATTTATTGTTCACTGCAGGGGTAAAGACCTAATTGTTTTGCAAAACTGCATATGGTTTTGCAGGGAATCTGCCCTAACATTAAATAAGTTTTTTACTAATAGTTTGAATGAAGAATAAGGTCTTCAGTTACAGATGATCCCAAGGAGAGCTCCTACTGATATGTTGATCAGGGCAGGGTGAAATTCTTGATAGAATCTTAAAGAATGATGTTTAGTTGAGTCATGTAAGGAATTCCATGGAGGGGGAAGACCTCTTGCATGTGTCTTGTTGACAGTCATTCCTACAGAAGAAAACATCCCCCAACTTCAGAGAAGACCGGAGTCAAAGTCAGGATGGGCAGTATTCATAAAATGCAAGTACTTCTGTTCTCTTGAAATTAATTAGTAGCATTTGACTGAAGTTTGAGTGTTGGCTCTGCTTAAGCTGTGCAGAGGAGGAGTGTGGTCTGAAGGGTTTCCATGTCTGTCTTGTGCTCTAGGTAAGGAGGAGATTGTCTCCTCAATTTCAAGCTTGCTGTTTTCCATCGGTGGATAGCTATAAGTTGACCATGTTACTTTTAATTGAAGAATCCATTTCAAGGGTGTGATGGATTAACACTATTGCTTATCATGGCTACTTGTGGTGTTAATTCCTTGTGCTGCCTCTTTGCTCTGTATCTTCCTCCTGCCTCTGGCAAATGTGATAAGGATGATGTGTGCAGTGGAGTCCCTGTCTCTGACTAAGGCTGCTGGTATCTCTAGTGGTGTCCTACAGGGAAATTAAGAAAGCGTTTACGAAGAAAAAGGACACAAAATGTACTATGATAATCTAAGCAAGTCAGTCTCAAATTTAATAAAATCGGTGTCAAATGATGATCAAAGGGATTTTTCTAGGAGCCCAATTCTGAGGAGGATGTCTGTGGAGACATTACAGAGGACAGCTCTACTTAAGTCTCAAAAGTTCTGCGATAGCATATATTGTTCATAGTACAGTTTTAACAATACATTAGCATTTTGTTTCAAGATTGAAGTTCTTTGTTCCATACGTTGCACAGAATTTTGAATTTGTAGCCAGTTCTGGTCCAGCAACAAAGTTCAACTATGAAGTGTGTTTCTGTAGAGTAAGTGGCCACAATAGGATTCAATTGCCTGTTCTGCTCCCTGTGATGTCTTGGCTGTGTATTTGTTCCAAGTTGTTCTGTAATGTAATCTGTTTCTCGGAGGCTTCAGTTAAATGCTTTGATTTGGTCTTCCAGACTTTTTTATCATCTTCTTTGCTGGTTGGTTGTTCCTGCTAATTAGGCTCCAAAATTTAACTCACAACTGCCCACCTGAAATCATCCTCTATTTAAGACAGTGTGGACAAAATGCCTTTGTGCTGCCACTCTTTAAACACTAACTGCCTTCAGCAATGGTGTGTAAGTAAAGTAAAACTTCCTTATTTGTTTGTGGAAGCTGACAGAAGTGGAATGTTTCAAGGATAATTGAGTTACCTAAGTTCATAAGTACCTTCATCTCGTTTCGATGTGGAGTTGTTTCAGTGAGTTGTCTAATACAAGGCTGCCTGACAGTCTTTTGGTATCTGCATAGTGTGTGTGTACATATAACAAAATCAGATTTCCAGTGAGATGCACATACCTTGTTTTGTAATTGAAATGTAAAAATAGATGGTATTTGGACAAACCTGGTTTGTTTTGAAATGGGAGGATTTGCAGGAGATAGGGTATAACTTCATTTTTATTAGAGGACTTCTTAATATTTTGATATCCTGTGTGTATGTATACATGTATATTCACTCTTTCTGATTGACCTTTGCAGATGAATTCTTTGTATTTAAGAGAAGGAGAAATGGTAGAAAAATGTGCAGCTCAAGAATTGATTGCTGTACCTATTTTATTCCTGTGTAATGTGCTCTTTTTGGAGGTCACCTCAAGGTCTCTGAAAAGACTTCTGTGTCTTTTTCTCTCCAAAGTATCATATTAATTCCATGTAAATAACTTCAGCTTTCTTTTTGATAGACCTTCGGAGAGGATTTGTGCAGACTAAGAAACATGCTGTGTCTTCAAATGGTTTATTCCTGCATGTTCTGGAATTGAAACTTTTGGAGCTCGCATTAGATAGCAGTGGATGTTTGTATCGAATGAATTTCACTGGATATTCTTTCTTTAACTCTTGATTTCAAAAGTGGAGATGTCTAATCTATGTCTTAGTTATCAGGGACTGATCTCTACAGTGTATTTATTCTGTATTGCTTTGCAACACCGAGCAATACAATTTTTCTTGCTTTTAACACACCATGATTCTCCATCTGGAACAACGAAACAGATCTCAGCTCAAAAGAGGCCCTGTTCTCCCTATCTACAGCATTTTAATATTGACATTTTAATTGGTAAAGCTACATGGAGGTAACGTGCAATGGGAAATAAAAACATGCCCAAGCAAAAAAAGAAATATGTAGAATTATTTTAGATTTTTTTTTTATTGCCTGTAATACTTTGCATTGACTTCTCCAATGAGATCTTCAGCTTTTTAAGAGGAAGCTATCAGGAGCAGTGTTTGCTGATACTAACTTGGTGTGGTGATTGAACAGCTACTTTCTCACTCTGTCCCCTATTTTAGGACTACAATGATGAAATCAGACAGGCACAGCTTCAAGAACTAACATATTTAAATGGTGGTTCAGAAAATGCAGAAGTTCCAGTAGTTCGTGGAAAACCCTCTATTCGAGCAAGAGGAGTGCCAGTCCCTGCTTTGTCCAGGTAAATATTTTAGTTGCAGTGGAATTTAATTTGTGTATATTTTAAGCTTTTCCTTTCAAGTGTACAGAAAAACCTCAACACCCCAGAGTATGATAGTGAAATGTGCAAGACAATCAAAACACTGAAACCTAAATGATATCTAACTTAAATGTCAATCATATAAAGATGTTCAGTCTTGCTGCGAGCTGCACAGCGAGATGTCTTTTGTGCTACTTGACTTCTGTAATGACTTCTAATATTCAGTTGCTCCTTAGGTGCACGTAGAGGCTGTGTATTGGCCCTTTGGAGCTCAGGGCTCTGAAAAACTGCTAAATCTTTGGCATAAATCAATCATCAAATTGGCATGAAATCACAATGATGGAAAGCCTCAATGGGCATGAATTGCAACTTATGGAATATATATACTCCTTTTACTGTGTTATGTATTTGTTTTTATAGGCCTGACAAACTATCATGGAAGTGTTTTGGAAGTAGAATTTGGATTTTTGTCTTGTCTGCATTGTACTTTTTTATAAAAAAAAATTGGGCTTTTGTTTGATTCAGGAATAGACAAGTCTACTGCTGCTTCGGCTTTATTTTCCTGACACAGGAGATGTTTTATTTTTACTCTAGCATCCCCTATCTTCCTTAACATACTGAGATGACAGCTTCAACTCCTTTGAGTCCTGAAGTGTGAAAACAAAAGCTAAATAAAGTGCATAACTCTTTCAGTTACAGCACTGAGAGGCTGTGGCTGCAGCAGCTCAGTAACTCTTTTCTACAGTGAACCATTTTCCTTCTGTTGTGGCTCTGGTGCTTGCTAATGCAAGCTTGAAGCTTACACTTCAGCTTTCTAAATAACTTCAAAATAATGTTCGGAAGTGTTTTAACTCAGATTAAGCAGTTAGAAGAAAGGCACTAGGAATTACACCATTTATGCAGATCTGTTTACTTACATGTGGTCTGTAATAATGATTGCAAACGCAATGAAGAATGAGTTGTAGTTTAGAGAATTGACACTGACTGTTGGATGTACCCTGTAAAAACAATAATTTTCTTTAAATCAAAAAACCTTTGTTCTTATATTAAGTAATACTGCTTAATATATCTATTCCACTTCTTTTCTTGATGTTAATATTTTTTCAGAGTAGTAGTAACTGCATACTGAGGTTCATTTCTTTAGCGCTGCAATCAGCCATACAAAAGTGCCTGCAAATTACAGATCTCATTTGATTTTGGAGTTGGGATTTTTGCTAATTTTACTTCAACTCTTAAATATGTTTATAACTTTCCCTAACTTACAATTTTTTTTGGTAACAATTCTGCTACAGATGCTCAGAGTTATACTTCATGTTTTCTTGATATTTTTTTGTTATGCTTAAGCTAGTGTTTGTGATACAGAAGTTGTTTGGGCTGATCTTATCACTGAAGTTTCATACCTGATTTCCCCTGCTAGTATTTAGCGTGTACATAATTAACGTTTCATATCACTGAATTTCCCACATCACTAGTTCTAACCTCTGAATTTTGGTAAACTGTTTTCAAAGCTGCATTTTATGTAAAAACAGTACGTGCTGTTAGGTAGCTCACAAAATCCACTGCATTTCACCCTATTTGCCTACAACTATTGAAGTGTCTTCAGCGTAAATCTAATTGTTATTAGCATGTGACTAGATGACAGCTAAAGCCTGTATTTATCTGTTTTTTTTATATGTTCTAAGGAAAACAAATGTTGGTTTGACTTTTCCGTACTTTAAGATTTTTCTTAAACTCCAAGACTTTCCCCCTCAAACTGAAGCACTCTATTAGATTCCTGAGGTGAAATTTAATGCCACTGCTACTGAGATACTACAGCTGTTGAGTTAAAGATCTTAAATTCAGTTGTAATACTCGGAATTTTTTTTTCTTTAGGATGATTTGATTTCAGAGAGTAATACTTTTGTTGCAGGGAGGCTTTGTTAAAGTCTTTGTCTTAATGCTAAATAAAACAGTATTAATAGCAAACATCCCCGAGATATCCAGGAGAGATTGAAGCAAAGCTTCAGAAGAGTTGTAAAAGGAAGTCTAAAACTTCCATCCTAACCTCCATTTATATCCCATAGAATACTTTTAGATATTAGCCTTGACACATGAAACATCCTGTTGAGGATGCAATAACTGAGTGTTTAACATCCCTTTTTTTTAAGCCTTTATTAGTCGTGAATAGTTCTACTTAAAAGAACCACAGTACTAATTTATGCCTTTTTCTACTCCTTATCAGACATGTTGAAACTGGAGATAATGCATCTTATCAAGTGCCTTCTTTTAAGAAGACTTGTTACGTGTATCTTTAGCTCCATATCAAAATTTCTTTGTAGAAAACAATTCCTTTGTGCTTGCATACAAAATTCTAGCTTATGCACAGGTATTCCTGTATATGGTAAGTAATTTCCTAATAGTTGTAGCTTGGTACTTTTTTTTAATTCTGCTATTTCTGGCTTGTTCCGGATTTTGACTGAATCTTTTAATTCTAGAGCCAAGTAAAATTTTTGGGGTGTGTGAATGGAATTTACTGTAGAAGGGTTGTATGTGCTTTAAGCTTTACCTGTAGGAATATGCTTTTCCCCGCATTGATCTTGGGCACATAGCCACTTCCTTCTGCCCTCTTTACTTTGTTTTGTCCTAATACAGTTAAAGATGACCTTCAGCTGTAATCACAACACTTCTATTTTCTGTGATGTTTATGCTGAGCATTTGACCTCTTGAGGTAGTACCTACCTCTTTGCTGCAACAAGAGGAGGAACGTGAGAACCTTCCTGTGGTGAAAGTCTGGTTTTCGTTCATTTCTTTTCATGGTAAACTGACATTGGCTTTTTTGGAGGTGACTGCATAAAATGAAGGATCATACAAATTACTTAATTGCTCCAGCAAGCTTAGAGGATCTACCAAGTAGCAGAACTCTTGAAATTGGTATTAATGCATCTGTATTCCCACCCTGAATTAGTGCAATATAAATGACAAACCACTGAAGTGGGAATTAAGACTTCTGATTTTAAAGGCTGCAAATAAAGGTGTTAACATACATGTTAATGTAAATCTCTAAGGACACTTTGCAAATAAAGTAGATTTTCCTTTCTTTAA
This sequence comes from Nycticryphes semicollaris, assembly GCA_013400055.1. Taxonomy (NCBI): domain Eukaryota; kingdom Metazoa; phylum Chordata; class Aves; order Charadriiformes; family Rostratulidae; genus Nycticryphes; species Nycticryphes semicollaris. The sequence continues at coordinate 578,845 of VXBJ01004338.1, read as the reverse complement.
AACTTCACATTCCTAATTTAAGTGAAAATAAGATCTTTAGGATGTTTTTCCACATGTTAAAATCCTTATTCATTAGTTACAAAATGCAGTTTGTAAGTAATGTTTTAACTGCAAGGTACACACTTCAGATTTAATTCATTACTGCATTTACAAATAACACTAGTGTGTTCTAACACCTGTGACAGGCTGGTTCTCCCTTTCTTTGCTGTATTTGTTAGCTTCATAGAAATTTGGTGCTTCACTTATTCTTTTTCCTCTCATACTACATTGCAAGTATAAATAATGAAATAATGTTATGGGGGGAAGATTCAAGTGCCAATAAAAATAGTTTTTCTGGTATTATCCTCCAGGGATGCTGCAACATATGAGTTAAACTTGATTATTCCCCCTGCTATTCTGGTTCACTTGTTCAGTGTACAGTGAAAACAAAAGATACTAAATTAGATACTGGGACTTGATTTATTTGTTCTGGTCCATGGTACCTAGATGGAAAAAAGATCTTTTCATGGCAGAGCCTGTAAGTTATTTACGTAAAAATGAGAGTAAAATTAATTTAACCACCTAAATTACCTGTGTGCTTAATAGGGAAGGGTTAACTTCCTTCACTGGATTCACTGCTGCCAAATTCAGGAAAGCCAGAACCAAACTGATAATAAAGAAGAAACATGAAACTACTTCCCATTTTCTCACATAGCTGTAGTTATGTTTTAGGGTACTAAAATATTTGAGAGCAGGACTTGGCACTCTCAAGTACATAGATGATCACCTTGTTGCTAAAGCATGCCTGGAGGTGATAATAGCATGTGGCTAGAAGCTAGAATTTACTGAGTATATTTACTCTATTTACTACAATCTGTTCAATGTAAAATACAGTTAATAGGTACTTAAGGAGTAGGGTTGCCCTCATGAAAAGTGATTTATGAGATTCTGGATAATACACTGATCTAAGATTGAGAAGAATAGAGTTATTCTTGCAAATGCAGCAAAAAGTAAGCCAAATACCAGTATCTCCTGTGAGACTCCAGTACTTGTGCATTTGCAGTATCATAAATCTGAGGGATCATGGGTAAAGATGGTTTTATTTCAGGTATCCTGAAAATAAGGCACATTTACTGTTTCAAAGTATTTACTCAGAAAGTATACAAAAAAGTTTGAAGATAGGTATGTGGGGCTTTCAGTGCCTGTTTGTGTACACTGTTAGCCTGGGTATATTGGCAGTCTCAATACTGTAGAAGATGGTCTTACGGGTACTGGTGGAAAGAGGACATTCAAAAGGCTTCTGAAAGGGAAAGAGATGACAGCATGGTAGCGAAGAGGAGGGAAAATAAAGGCGAAAAGACCCTTCTATTTCAGACTGTGAGCAGGTAGTCAAGGCTGACATGGATAACAACTGAGTTTTGATAATGTACGACTTGCAAGGATTGGGGGTAATTCTTTGTGACCTATAGAGGTATAAACAAAGATGTTTTTCTTCTGTAACAAGGAAGTAGTGGAAGGATTAAGGGCTAAGGGGCAAGGAAATGTATTGGGACTGTTCAAATTTCATTTTCAGAGGCTTTCTGATTGAGGGTAATATAGCACCATTTTCCTTATCAAAAAGAAAAGCTATTTCCAGTAGATGCTTGTCATGCTTCATCAACATGATAGTGTTCTGTGAAGTGCGTGGCCTGGTAGGTGAGGAGGGAGCAGTGGATGTTGTCTGCTGTGGTTTCAGGAAGGCTGTCTCCCATAAGATCCTTGTAGAGAAACTGTTCACGTGTGGGCCGGATGAAGAGAGAGGTGGATTGAAATTTGGCTGAATGGCCAGGCCCAGAGTGTGGTGATCAGTGGTACAAAGTCCAGCTGGAAACCAGTACCAAGCAGTGTATTCCAGGGGTCAATACTGGGTTCAGCCTTCAGTAATGCTTTGGATGGTGGAGCAGTGTGTACCCTCAGGAAGTTTGCAGGTGATACTGCACTGGGGGTATTGGGTGATATGACACATGGTCGTGCTGTCCNAGGAGGGAGCAGTGGATGTTGTCTGCTGTGGTTTCAGGAAGGCTGTCTCCCATAAGATCCTTGTAGAGAAACTGTTCACGTGTGGGCCGGATGAAGAGAGAGGTGGATTGAAATTTGGCTGAATGGCCAGGCCCAGAGTGTGGTGATCAGTGGTACAAAGTCCAGCTGGAAACCAGTACCAAGCAGTGTATTCCAGGGGTCAATACTGGGTTCAGCCTTCAGTAATGCTTTGGATGGTGGAGCAGTGTGTACCCTCAGGAAGTTTGCAGGTGATACTGCACTGGGGGTGTTGGGTGATATGACACATGGTCGTGCTGTCCTCCAGAGGGACCTAGATGGGCTGGAGAAATGGCCTAATGGGAACTCCTCAATGAGGGGTATTGCCAAGTCCTGCACCGGGGGAAGAACAACCCCTGTGGGAGGCGACCCAGCTGGAGAACAGCTTGGCACAAAGGGACCTGAGTGGACACCAAGTTGAACATGAGTGACCAATGTGCACTTGCTTCAAAAAAAGCTAATGGTATCCTGGGCTACATTAGTGTTGCTTGCAGGCTGAGGGAGGTGATCGTTCCCCTCTACTTATCACTGGCTAGACCATACCTGGATTGCTGTGTCTGTTTCTGGGCTCTCCAGTACCAGAAGGACATGGGCATGTACTGCAGAGTTCAGCTAAGGCCACAAAGATGAAGGGTATGGAGTCTTTCTTCCGTGAGGAAATCCTGACAGCCTAGAATGCTCAGCCTAGAGAAGAAAAGGTTTTTTTGGGGTGGAGGCCAGTGACAGGAAAATGGCACATGTTGCCTAGAAGTTGTGAAGTCTTCACCCTGGGAGACATTTGAAAACCACCTGAATGTGATCCTAGGCAACCATTTCTAGGTGGGGCTGCTCGAGCAGGAGGTTGGCTCAGATGACCTCCAGCAGTCCCTTCAAATCTCAACCATTCTGTCATTCAGTGGTTGCATTCCATAGGAGCAGTCATAGTAGCTCAGGCCTTAAGGCAGTCAGGTTTTATATTCTGTCCCGTTGCGTTGACATTCCCTGATTCTTACACTGGGAACAATTGCTGAATAATTCCTTATGTTCTTTAGAATATCTCAATCTGGGAAGGACCCATAAGGTTGGAGTCTAGCTCCCTGTTCTTGCAGGACTACTTTAAAACTAAAACATCTGCCTAAGTGTTGTCCAGATGCTCCTTGAACTCTGCTAGGCTTGGTGCTTTGACCACTTCCCTGGGGAGCATGTTCCAGTGACCAATCACTCTCTGTGAAGCACCTTCTCTTAATGTCCCATTGGAATTTGCACTAATACAGCTTCATTCCAATCCCCTGGGTTCTGTTGATGGTAACCAGAGTAATATGCCCCCTTGCCCTGTGAGAAAGGTGTGTGAGGTGAGGTCTCACCTTGGCCCTCTCCATTCCTTTCATGATTCTGTTGGATTCTGTCATATAAACCTGAGTTGTCACTTGTAGTAGGAATTGCCTTAATCTGCTTAATTGTTTCTTAAACATATGGTGTTCTGTACTGTTGCTTATCTTCTGTATAGTTTCTGATGCACTTCCAGTTCTTGTCAAATTAAGAAATAGGGCTGTGATGTTCAGTAATAGTTTCCTGTGTTCTCTGCTAATATTTTCCATAACTGTAGGTTAGTCTTAATTCTAGGTATTCTATGTGTAGTGATAGCACAGAACCTATTACTTTGTATAATGATAGGATATGTGAACTTGTGTGTGAGTGTATTAACTCCCAGTTGTCCCCTCTTACATTTTGTGGCTCTGAGGTTTTTTTGTGATTTGTTTCTTTAATGGTCAGGTTGGGGTTCAGCTATAGATTAAGGAGCTGGGCATCTAAACTCCTGTTGTAGTTTATAGAAAGATAGTGCAATTACTTTTGGTTTTCTTCTGTAATTTGTCTCTGAGATAGCTGGCAACACCATCCAGTGGGTTTCTCATAGGAAAGGCTCTATCATGTGAACCTTGTCCAATCCATCTTAATCGTGTAGCAAAAAACCTTAATGTATAGATGTGTTTATATGTATCATTCTGTTCTTCACTGATGTAGCCTTGCTCTGTCAGGTTTCCTGATTCCAGAATGTTTGAAGGGTATTTTTTTTTAAGGCTTTTTACAAATTCTTTAAGCTACCTCTGACCTGCTTTTCTGAGTATTTTATACTTGTTTTATTAGCATTTATACTTTGAGGCTAGAGATGGGTTCAGCATTTCAAGTATTACCTCTTTTAATACCTGTCCTTACCCTGCTGTTCTAGCCTCACTGAGCTCCTTTTGCCTTTTCTCAAGCTGCTTCTTTTTTGGCACTTGTGTATTTGCTCTGATTTCCCATGGCATTTCTCTAAATGTGTTCCCATATTGTGTGTATGCACATTTTACTATACACTTTACACTTTTTAAATCTTTTCAACATAACTTCCAAATTAAGCAATACCAGAACTGATCTTTTTTTTCTAAAGGTATAGAAAGGTCCTTATTCAAGTAGTTCCTCAATATTTTGAGTCAGTTTCTGTTCATTATTTATGTCAGTCAAACTACTTTAGTTTCCTGCCAATTTCTTAGTGAAATAACAATTAATAATGGTTTCTTAAAAACTTGATTTTTTAACATCATACCCTGATGACTCAAATCTGCATGGTGGTAATTGAACTCTCCTGTTACTGGGTTTCCTCTCCCTGTACCTTTCTAGACTCCTCCAGCCTGGTGCTGTAATAATTTGGGTGATGTAATACACAACTACATGTCTCAGATTTGTTTATTCTTTCTACTCAAAAAAGAAAAAAGCATGTGAATGATCTTCTAGTATAGGAGAAATAATAGTTTCTACTGATCACCACTCCAATCCTACTAATTGTTCTTGAAATGCAGAAAAGACCTCATCACATGGATCTGGTGTTTTAATTACTCTTCAGGAATAAATCTATGCTGGCTCTAAAAACTGTACTTCCCCAACCCCCTTAAATGTTTTTCCAATTTTTTCAGCATGTCCCTTTTCCTGCTGCTTTCACTTGCACCCTGTCTGAAGGATGCCGTGAAGATTATGGCTAATGATTCTTGAGTCTTTTTACTGACTATTTTTTTTTTTTACTTGGTATCGACTATTGTCTATGCCAATAGGTTCATTTCCCTTTCTTTGGCTTCACTTGGAAAGTATCACATCTGCTATTTCTTTATATTACTTCAGCAGGCTGTGTCTGGGAACTTCACTGCTCACCCCTGCCCCCACTACCATGAAGTCAAATAAGCAGCTGGTACCCTGTCCTGAGGAGGCATTCTACAGATTAGCCAAAACCAAGTAATAAGCACAGTTTTAAATCACTTACTCTTTAGGCTTGTTTAAAATACTTTGTGACTGTGTTTTGATCAGTAATTAGAATTAAAATATATCCTGATTGTTTTAAGTACTTTTTTTATTCTTCATTTAGTGATGCGTTTTTTCAAATACTTTTGATAAAATGGTTATTTTTTCTGATAAGTTTGCCAATGAGAAATGATGTGACTTATTTGAAATGAGATAGCAAATATTAAGGCCAAATCTGTATCTTTATAATGTTGTTTATGCTAGAAATTTCTACTGAAATCAGTTCACCCAGTTACTACTGTTAGGATTAATTAGATGACGGCTTGATAGGTAAAAAACTAGTGTAAAGTTGTTTGTTTTCTTGTGTATATCTGTTACAGTATAAAATGAGGTTGTGGCTTCCTTTGAACACATCTATGTGCCTACAGAGCAGTCATTTAAACTCTGTTGAACTCAGTTATAGTCCATGGGGTGAAATGCTCTCCTTTAAAAAGGAGATGTCTATTAGCAAGGCTTTAGCCATCCTGTTTAAAAGAGGATAAAAGACACAAACAGGCTGTACCTCTAAGCCTCTCCCTTTACTATAGGGAGGCAGAAGAAATGCCACCTCTAAATGCATAGAATATTTTTTTTGAAAACTGCCCTGGTTTAGGTCACAGATCTTTTTCATCTATATGTTAACTGTCCAAAGTAATGAAATGCAAGTTAACACCATTCTTTCATAACTCTAAAACCAGCTCTACTGATATTTCTTGTTCTTAAATGTATATGTAGAACATCAGGTTATATCCTATAGTCACCCTGCACATTTATTACACGTCTGAACGTTTCTTGCACCAGCTGGAAACATCTTCTTTAGAACCAGAAGAAAATGTAATGTTTTTGATGCACTGACTCTTAGATGCAGTGTGATCTTTGGGCTGCGTTTAGATGCTTGTGCAGGGCGAGAAGGGAGTCGCAACTGATGTCTCTGTGCAGGGTTTGAGTACGATATAGCCTGACAGCTTCAAACGAACCTGTTATTCTGTGATTGTGATTTCACATACCAGAAGTCAAATTCTAGTGAAGCTGACTGGCAGCAAATTGGTTTGGGTGCCTCCATGGGTGTGAGAATGGCTCAAGCTAGGGAGAAGTTCATCACTAAATCGCGGGTCTAGTTTGTATCTTTCGGCATTTTTTTATGTAGTGTAATTGGATTAAAGCATATGGGGGGGTGGAAAAAAGGGAAACTATAAACCTTTTTTAGATTTCCTGGCTGTAGCAAAGCAAAATTGTCATGCTGTGGGGGAGGGAGCTGTTGAAAGGAAGGCCGGGGTGTAGTAGTTAATGGTAAGTGATCCATATATTCGCAGGGGCCGTGGGGGAGTACCTCCACCACCAGCCGGAGTACCCAGAGGAGCACCAGCACCCAGAGGAGCGCCTCCCAGTAGAGGACCAGTCAGTCGTAGCCGTGGACTTCTAGCACCCAGAGCAAGAGGAGTACCTCCACCCACAGGCTACCGACCCCTTCCACCACCTCCGGCGCAGGAGACATACGGTGAATATGTAAGTCAAGCTACTGATATACTGTGCATGAAGTGTATAATTTTGGAAGGATGATCCAGACTATCACTTTAGAACTGGGTAGAATCACTTTAGCTAGTACCTAATTGAGTCTTGCACACAATCTACAGCAAATGTGGTCACTTCTCGTCACCTTTTCAGGCTTGAAGTGTTTCATATTAATAAGTTCAGGTTATATGTACTACCATAAAGACCTTTACAGCGCGTTTGGCAAAATAGTTAAGTGCCTCTTAAATGTATTATAGTGGGTTTCCGTCTTGCAAAAGTCTGAAAAATCACACTGTCGGTAGACTTTTAATTCTCAACTAAAACTGAGACTATTATTCTACTCTTCTACCTGAAACTATCTCTGTGGTCACATAACTGGTCATCAGTTAATTAAAATATTTTTATGAAAGCTGCAGAATTGATCTTAAAATTTAAGTGTACAGTGTATGTCAATAAGCCATACATTTATCTTGATTTTATTATTTTAAAAAACAGCATATCAAAGTACTTTATAACTATGACTGAAAATTATAGCTATGAATTGTTAGGGCAAATTTAATATAAAATGAACTTTTAGCAGTGAGATAAAGAAATTATTAAAGCAAAACTGTACTCATAAAAATGGGTTTAGTCTTACAGAAAAATAGCATTTTTAAGGGCAATGCCTCTAATGTTTTATGTATCTTAAAGCTTTTAGCATGTCCTCCTTACAGCCAAGTCTGACTGGACTCTTATTCAGTGAAAAAGGACTTCCTGAGTTCCAGGAAATTGTTTTGCTATTTAGACAGTTTTTTGCTCTTCTCTCAATCTTTCCTCCACGTACTTTCTCTCTCTCTTCTTTCATCCCTCCAAAACCCTTCTAAATCGAATCTCAATGACTGTCCTTTTGATAAGAAACCTAATTTTCTATATAACCTTTCTAGCTTTATGCAGAAAGTTTAATGTTGTGAGTATAAACACTTAATACAAGTACCTGAACAATTCAGAATAATGTGGTGCATCAATGTTAGGAGAACTAGTACTCCAACAATTTATCTAAATGTCCCCTGACTATACTTGATTTAGTCAGTTATTTGTACCCTGGCTAGTTATTTCACAATGCTTTTAAAGGAATTAGTCCTCATTTAACAGCCCATTTCCAGGCATACACTGTAGAGCACATGGTGATGCAGTAGAAAATAAACTTGAGTAAATTCATATTTGTATATATCTGCTATTTATAGCATGTGTATATAGAAGAGCCGAGGAAATAACAGCTGTTTGAATCAGTGTCCTGATGTATGTTTTACTTCTGAGAGAATAATTTGAAAATAGCACTATAAAGAAAAACAGTGCCATGCTAAATAACTTCTAAAAAGAATATTCTCTAGAACTGGATCACTTATCTTCCAAACAAGACAACTAGAATTAGAAATATTTAAAGCTGTAACTGATAAAGCAATGCTAGCTGGTCCATCTTAAAATTCCATTTTCTGTCTCCTTTTTAAAATGCAGCTTCATTAGAATAAAGTTTTGCTAGGACATGAACTATCAGTGTGTTGTACATTAAATTTAAACATGTGGTATTTTTTTACCTGCCAATTTGTGGTAGATTATCAGAGTGCCTTAACTGTATCTTTTACAGGTTAAGATAACATGGTAGGAGTCATTGCTAGTATTTCTGTGCTACTGTTACAAATTGCTGTTCAGCCATGTCTAGTATTAAGTGGCTGGTTTGCCAGAGTAAGGTGTCTGAGAATTGTCTGTAGAATGAAAGCTTCAGTGAGACTGTGGGTATCATAAGATGTTATTTTAAGCTGTGTATAGTTTCAGTGCCTTAGAGACCAGGATTTCCAAAGAGATTACAGAGCAGCCTTTAGGACTTTTCCGTCGAGGATTGCAGAGTCTGTGAGGATTCATGAAGCTTTTCATTCCCAGAGGCTTACAAGCCTCTGTTTCGTACTCATTAAAATAATGTGGAACTATGCAAGTTGAGAAGGCAGCAAGCTATATTCTGGACAGGGAGCCTTCAACCACTTGCCTTCTGTAACGGTAAATATCTTCAAAATGCAGGGCTTTCAGTACATTAAGTCCTTGCCCTTTTCCTGGTGGTGTACTATTAAGTATACCTTGTGCCAGAAAATGAGGTCCTTGCTGAGTTACAAACAGCATCCAGCTTCCTTCACTTTCTTTGCTAAGTTTTTTTTTTTTTTAGTTCTTTAGATCAATGGATCTCACATGTATGAGGAACTTAATCGGTTCTGTCTCCTGCCTATCCTAATCTTCTCCATCCTCTTGATTGTTTGAGAAGTTGTTTTGGTTTTGGTTTGTTTTTCTAAAATCAAAATGGGAAGTGGAATACTAACTTCATTCTGAAATACTGGAAGGGTTGTTTCTGAGGCAGTATCTCACAGAGACAATGATGCCATAGCCCCCCCCCAAAAAAAAATCATTCATCTGAATGTAGATGCATTTAACATGGACTTAAGATGACCAGAACTAGCTGACCATTGCTATCCTGTGTTTGCAGCCCGTGGGGAGGTTGTCCAGAACTTAGCAATTACAGAAAGCCCTTCAGAGGCAGACTTACCTCTGTCATCTGTCAGCTTGCTGAGGTGTTTGGAATGCGGAGGTGGGATGCTTGATGTGGCCTTCTCTGCTGAAGTCACACAACATACTGGACTTGCAGCACTATCTGCATGTTTTTGCACTCCAGTGTTACCAGTCTCACAGATCTCTCTCAGCCCCAGGACCCATTCCTGTTGGGACTTCACCATATTGTTATGTGATTCTAACTTTCTGTGAATGTTGTCTTTCTAACAGTGGTAGCATCAGCTTAAATGATGGCAAAAATTCAGGCCTTTACAGCCAGCCAGCTGTATAATCACTTTTCTAACTTGACTGCTGTGTTTGTGGTAAACTTTCTCTGAAGGCTAATGCATCTCCTGTTTTTGTCTTCAACGACTCAGGTCAGGAAAAAGCCTAGTGTAATATATGAAGCATGGCCAAGATTATTTTTATAGTACTTGGATGAGGGAAGTTGTACTCAATGTTTGCTAGATTTCTCAAAACATTAACAGATAGTTTCAGGGACATCATTCTGCCCGTTACATGATAATTTTTCAACTTTTCTTTACTCATTCAACCAAACTCTGTAATAAATAAAATATTTTCTTGTATTTGTAAGTTGACAATTCATTCTATTAAGATAAGAAATAGAAAGTGTATTTATCTACTAGGTGGAGAACTTGTTTTTTCCATGATTTTCAAGAAGCAGGAAATTAATAGCAGTATGCTGGCAATTATCTACTTAGTAATGTAAATTCCTTAATGTTCAGCCAAACATAGCTTAGACCATAACTCTGCAGTCTCAGTTACTGTCCAAGAACAGTTGCTGCTCATTGCAGCTGTTCTTTACCAGTTTCAAACTTTGTGTTACTGATGTGAAAAAGCCTCAATAATGTCTGAAGCTTTTTTTTAAGATTAGATTTATTTTTGTTGCTATTTACATTTTACAAAGGTAAATATTTTGGAAATACTCTGTATTGCAGTTTTGTACTTTGTAGGAATGTATTTGTGATCATGCCCTTGCCCCATTTTGGTTGCTTAATGTGTTAAATGCAAAGAAATCTTAGTTGATTGTTAGATATGTTTTTTTTAGGTGTTAAGATTTGGACTTTAAATGTGGATTTAAAGCCCATTGCTATGGCAGTGTGGACTGTCTGCAATGAAAAATAAAACTTGGCAATCTAGCAAGCTATGGACAAGGCTTATTTCAGTGCTGCTTCAGAAAGCAATCATATCTAAATGTACCTGGTGTGTGTTGGGAAAAGTTGTGGCAGAGCTTCAGATCTGTTTCTGGCGATTTTATTGATGATGCCTTGTGTTCAGACAAGGGTTACCTTGGCAGCAGATTTCTCTAATGCAGTGACCACATGTATAATTTCTAGCAGTTAATGCTTCAATTAGAATGCTTCAATGAGATTACTTTCTGTAATGAGAATTTGAATCAAGATGGAGTGTCTACCAGTAAGAGACCTAAGGAGCCTCTCAATGCTCGGTAAATTATAACTTGAAAAAGAACATTATGAACTACTTCCAATTACATGCAGAGATTTATTTTTTTAACTTACAGATACAAGCTACTTGAAGTGGGGCAGAGAACACTTGGAAACAAAAGGGATGCAGATAACAACAGACTTCAAAATCTGCTCTTTAAAATCTGTTTTGTTACTACCTGATTCTGGAAGATCCTGAAGCTTAGGGATTGCGAAGTTTAAGATGTTTCATAGTTCCTAAAGCATACATTTCTAGGTATTTCCAGAAATGAGTTGCTTTTACTGTTGGACAAAGCAGTGCTTCAGACTGAATTCAGACTTAAGCGTGTAATTCTTATACTAAGTCTGTACTATGAGACTGTACTCTCACTACATACACCAGAAGATACATGTATATTATGCTAATGCTCATACTGGTTTGCATGAGAAATGGGGGAGACGTGACATAATATGCTGACTAACAGGATCCCACCCAAGTGATGAGCAGAAGATGCAATGCTATGTCTCTTGATTAAAAGCCCAGTATTTCTCCAGCAGTGGAAGGGCCTTGGTTCAAATGCCAGTTGCAGGTGGTCATGTTCCCTTGTTTTTCTCTGGAGATGGAATGCTGACCATGAGGGCACGGGCTGTCCTGGCACACAGTGTCAAGAGCAGTGGCTTTTATCCTCTGACTCTTGCAAGAAATCCTTAGAGATTTGTGGGAAGACTTAAGGGAAGCTTGTTTTCAAGTGACATTTAGCTGGATGGCTAACAAGAGAAATCCATTTAATGATCCAATGATTGTTATAAAATACATGTATGTATCCATTAGTGAAATAAATTAATACAAAGTTTTGCTACTTACAGGTGAGAGCCTGTTCATCTGAATAACCTATAGCCTCTTATTTACTGCTGCTTCCTAGAAAGCTAATGCAAATCCTTTTTTGATCTCCAGCATGAAGTTTGAATTCTTTATCTCACTGAAATCATACTTGGTTTAGATTTGAAAAACTGAAAACTAGGACTAAAATCATTCTGTGGAAACAATTTCTTGGTTCTATTAATACCATGTTGATGTTGCATGGTAAACTTCTAAATGTAGACTTCTTTCTCATTAGCATTCATTCACTCATTTACTGTTTGTGGGTGGGAAAAAAAATCTGTAGGAAAAAGGAGCAAAACTTTGTACACAATATATGAAATCCCAAGCTTTTTGTTTATAAATAAATGCTTCTTGAACTTCAACTCGAGTTGGCAAAGTAAGGACTAGTTCAGATGACCTGAAACTGAAAAGAATTTAAACTCTCCCTTAATTTGGTTAACATGTTAATTCCAAATGTTTTTGTTTCCTTAGCTGTTTTGAGTGCAAAGCTTTTTGTTTGGGTTCCGGAAAAAGGGCTTGAAGTCACTTCATACTTGAGGAATTCTTGTCCATTCTGTTTGTTACTCTCCATGGTTAATGTTGGGGTTTCCACTTAGGTCTTACACCTTTTTTAATGCACTGAGTTTTGGCTTTCTGGAAGTGCTAAGACTATAGTCAGTGTAAATTCAGTTAAGACTTTTGGAAAGTAAGTTCATAATGGCAAACCATATCTTGGCTTTTTTTTTGCCAATTACAATGTTATTTTTCATGTTGAATAGGATAAGCAAGAAGAAAAAAAAAACCAAATACAACAAACAAAACAATTTACAGACTTAACTTTGAAAACTTGTTTCATTTTTAATCTTTTACATTAATCTTTGGGATTTAGAGTGAGGTGGAGAGAGAATGGATTTTTTTTTTTATATTTAATTCTCAGGAACTCAGGCTGTGGAAACAGGAGAGTGTTTTTGACGAAAGGCTGAAAAGCTCTATACCTGCCTATCTCAAAATTGAGTTTGCCTATAATGCGTATACAAAATATTTTCTTTATCTTTAGAGTTTAAGCTGCTGATTTAAGTTGACCATTTTCTGACTTGGTATTATGGAATGAGCATGAGTTGTCCAACTTGTTCTGACACTGTTCCCTGCTGTTGTATATAGAAAAAACAGAATTGTTTTGGCCTGATGGTAATCTGGTTTAAATGCTACTGCTTCTTTTCATTAGCAGCTCTTCTCTTTTTTTTTTTTCCTCTATTTTGAGGTACGTGACAGACAATCCACTAGCACATCTCTCCTTCTGGGAGTACCTTATTCTGGTTGAATATGCACTAGGCTTCTTCTAGATGAAAACAGATGAAAAGCTACAAAATAGCTTAGCAGCGAAAACAGGCTGTAATGTCCTTAATGTTGTCACTCAGACTTTAGATGGTAGTACCTATCCATAGCTGTTTTGATTGTCCCGTATTCCCTGTTGGATAAATGTTGGGGGAGATGTTACTTCAACGTAGCAAAATGACTGTCCCTTCCCTTTACAATTCTAATTTGCCGAACAAATTCCTCATTGTGCTGCACTGATGTTGCTTCATGTTCTTTCTCCTTCAAGTTAATCTCTGTGCAAACAGGTTTTTTGACTGTGATAGCTTTTACCTAAAAGAAAGACATTCCTCCAGTACTCTGTGATGAAGTATGGGTAAAAGTATTCATTTCAGAGAACGATGAGGAACAGAAACAACAAGCTTTTAGTTGTAGTGATAACAGCCTTATTTTTTCCCTTGGATGGATTTTGGCTGGAAAATTGATTTCTTATTGATTTCATGATTATTTTTTTCCCCAGCACTGCAAATGGTCATTTTGTTAAAACGAACTTTTAACCCTCTTCTTTCTTCCTGTTCATCTGTCTTGTTCTCTTCCAAACACTTAATTTTCCCTAAAGAGGGCCCAAATACTAGTCTGTTATTGTCACTGCCAGCAGATTATAATTTAAAGCCACCATTTCCTATTTCCCATGGACAAGGGTATGTTTGGAGTACTTAATTATTAGAAAGAAACACCGCTGAGCAAGCCTTAGTGTGATTTATGATGTTTTTGGGTAGTGCAGAGGTTTTGCCAAAGATTTGCTTTTATCATCTTTTGACCTGTGATAGTAACTTAGTATTTCATATATTTGAAGGGTGCCTATTTACACATTGCCTCTGGTTCTGTTCATGAAAAATTTCTGCACTTTGCACTGAACAATTACTGTTACTGGTGCTGCTTTTTGGATTTATATCAACTGCGGGCAGAAGCTCTTTAAGAGGAAATGTAATGTGATTCTGGCTTGTAGGCTGGATTAATAAAGGAGCTTATTAATAAAGATTTGAGATTTTACAGAGTATTTCCATCTTCTTTCCAGAGGATCTGTCTTGTAATTCTAGCTGTTCTGTTACTTTGGGGGGAAATTCTTAAGACTGAAATGAACAGCAGTCAGGGCAATCGCTCTTGGTACCTTCCTGGTTAATATTTCAAATTTGTGGAAATACATTTTCAGCTCCCTCCACCCCCCGTACTTCTGTTGTAAGCACAAACTGTACAGCACACTTCCCTTCTTTTGATCAGACTAAATCTGATGAGAATTAGTTTTCTAGGTTATTCTGAAGTGTAATAATGAATAATGGAAACAAAATGATCCTACTTATGAGACAAAAATATCTTCTTTATCTTCTTTGGGCTTTTTGGTTGTTTTCAGGAGTGGGAGAGGAAATATGGCTTCACCAGTAAACTCTTTCCAATCATGGAGTACCTTTAGGAAGAGCTATTTATAGACTTCTGTAATTGGAGTAGATGAGAAGTCCATTGTATTGTATTTGGTGGGTGGTAGGAATGCAAATGCTGTCATCCACGTGAAGGAGATTAATGGCTTGAAATATGAAAATGAATGCTTTTGTAAATACCTGAAACATGCAATTTAAAGCCATTAAAATATTCTTAGGAAGGCACAATTCTTCCTGTAATATACAGGAAGAAATCTGTATAGCAATGCTTATCAGTGAATCTGTGACATACTTTAGTACAAGATATTAGTGCATATTTAAGTTCTGTCCTTCTTCATTATGTGTAAAACCGATAGTTATTTTTAAGTTAACATGATATTTTATTAATACCAAAACATTCTAGACGACTTAGGATATTTCACCTAGACACTAAATGAAGTTAAAACACAGAGTCTACAAAAGGTCTGTGTTTTGGAAGGAAAATAGATGAAATCTAAAATGTGAAATGTTCTGCATTGGCCAACCTTATTTGTAATCTCCTGGAAGAGAAAGTTTTTGAATGTTAAATGACTAAGATAAAATACTATGTCAGACCTAATTATGGCAAAGCTCTGAAACGTACTTCAGCTGCCCCTGCCTAATTACTACCTCAAGGGAATAGGGCACAGTAAATAAACTGTTTTGGAATTTGAATTTCTTATCTCGTAACAGAGTAAGCCATTGAGAGCAGTCCTTTGAACCTATTCTATTGTTGCAGCATGTTGCATGTGAAGCTTATCTGTTTTAATAAAAATTTTGGGATATATAAATGTAAGTATAGTAATAAAAAGGAAGAATTGACCTATTTAAGAAGATTATAGTAATTGCAAGAGCACAGATTGATTTTTTTCTTTTTAATGCTAAGTGACAAGTGTCCCACAAACTGCAAACTAGATATATTTCCATTCAAAGCTTATAAGAGCCACCTTCAATATAGTAAATCAGGATGTAAATTCTACAGTAATCAGTTTATGAACACAAGCTGAATATTGATGAGTTCTGGGCAAAATTTCTCTGTAAGAGAAGTGGAAGTGCTAGAAACACTTAAGTCTGAAATAGCATGAATCTCCCCGACATTTTCCTCTTGTTCTGCTGAGCATCTTAAGGGTCTTGAAGACAAAGAAACAAAGTAAATTGGAATAGAAATCATAGATACACCATACATTTAGAGTAGTCTGTTTTCTCTTGATTAATTTTTTACTGAAATAATTAACATAAATGTGAAGAATAGGACTGCTTGCTTGGGAATTCTCCAATGATTCCTTAGCTTTGCTAATGTGTTAAAGGGCTTAATTTCAGTCATCTGCTTTGATGTGATGTCACTCTGCATGGTTTGGGAGCCCCTCGTAAGGATGGCTGCTTCACAGCTGGGAGATTCTGTGAGAGGAGACCAAATGTCATGCAAATGTTCTGGAAGAGAACGAATAAGTTGGCTCAGCTTCTGCTGTTGATCAATGTCTGTATTGTTAGCAGATGTCTGTGTATGGCATCAATAAGTAATAAAGTGCTTGCTCGTAATAACTGCCAGGAGGCAATGTTTTGTGGGTTTAATTTGTGGCTTATCAAGAAAAAAAATCCATATCCATATCAGATGGGCAAAGAAGATGCTAAGACTATTACAATATTTAGTTTCAGAACAGTGAATTACTGAAAGAGAAAGCAATGCATTTCCTTTTCAAGTAGGACTATTTATCTGTGGATGTCTTTGCAACAGATGATTGGAAGAATCCTCGTTTCTTCTTCCAGACCTATGAATAGGCTGTCGCTCATTTGTGCTGACAAATATTCATAGACATCCTTCTACTAACCACTGCTGGGAAACAATTATGTTAGCTTATCTAATGGTGGTGAGGCAGTATTGATGGGCAGATGGCCTGGTTTTCCACACGCGCAATGTCCAATGACTGGAAAAACTGCTAAAACCTCTTAGCAAATTCATGGTTTCCTATCAGTTGTTTTGAGGATATCATTGACTTCTGCTACAGAAAGTTCTCTTTACGATGTCTAGAAAGCTGTCAAGTTTCAATCATTGGAGGCATTTTCTACTGGAGTTGGATGATCTGTCATACGTCATCCCTACCTAATTAATACTGCTAGTTGGTTTTGTTTTCTGTTGTTGTTGGAAGATTCTTCAATGTTCCTTTTCTGGGTAGGGGTTCAGATTGGAGATTAGGAACAGTTTTTCCAGGGAAAGGGTTATTGCACGTTGGAATGGACTGCTCAGAAGTGGTGGAGTCACCGTCCCTGGAGGGATTTAAAAGCCAGGCAGCCATAGTGCCTAGAGACATGGGTTAGTGCTGGGTTTTGTCAATGTTGGGTTGATGGTTGGACTCAATCTGAATGGTCCCTTCCAACCCAGGAACTTCTATGGTAAAGAGTGTGTTCCTTCATGAGACTACTCTTATGTTCACACTGTCTCTTAGTTATTCAGAAAACACCATATATAAGATGATGCCTGATTTTCATTTGCTTGGGTCCCTGTATCTCCAAAGTGCCTTCTCATTAGGTCACTTACTTTGGCAAAACTGGACAAGATATGCCTAAATATCCATTAAGGTCTTTGGTGGATTTGGATAGGATTTGGGTGTTAGGATTTCATAGGAATCTGTACAAAGGAAGTGCCATTTCCACTTTTCATGTGTTTGGCTCAGGTTTATTACTGGATGAAACAAATTGGTGACAGTTCTTCGGATTTCAGTAGTTCACCCTGTCCTGGGAAAACACAGCATCATTGTCACTTAGTTTTATACTTCTGTATGGCTTGTAGCTGGAGTTAGTGGTTTGTTCAACTTGGTATTTAAATCCAGTGCTATTTTGGGAAGAGTTACTACAGTGTGTACTTAGTGTGGATGATGTGGGAGGAGTAAGAAATCTTTACTCTTCATTTCTTAATGGATGCTAAGCTCCCACAAGTTGAAGAGTATACAGAGGGCAATCAAAAATAACACACTCATTCTTACTAGTCTTATCTCTGGGAAACTTCTCTCCCATCCGTAGTCTGCATATATAATATTGTCCAGAAATAAGCCAGCTATCCAAGTTGCACGGTATTTGAGATGCTTTGATTCTTGTGGTGCTTTCAAGACCTTTCTTGAAGATTAGTAGTACAGTCATCTCAAAGTCAAGTACATGGAGACATGAAGCATTTGTATTGTCTCTGCATGAGCCAATGGTAACCAGAAAAAAAAAACCTCTATAAAGCACACTGCCAATAGGTCAAAATATCTTTAAAGTAATTAGTCTTAGATGTGTCTTACCTCCTAAATGGACGTAGTCTAAGACATTGCCATTATATGGCATATGTCTTATATGCATTTCAGGAGAGTATTGACTTCCATATTTAGCACCCGGTTACTACATTGTTTCTGGAGTGTGCTTTTGGTTAATATCACCTTTCTTCTATGTCCTTTCAGGAGTATGATGATGGTTATGGGACTGCTTATGATGAGCAAAGCTATGATTCCTATGATAACAGCTATAGCACTCAAGCACAAAGGTAAGTCTCCAGATCTCTATAACTACATTTGAAATATTCTGCAGCTGGAAAGTTAGTTTCACTTAAAGATTCTTTTTATTTCATCATGAACAGCAAAAATGTTATAAGAGACTTATTAAAAATAACCCCTAGCATTATTTTTTCCTCTAGTAAGTATATTTGCCTCTAGAAATGTAAAATTAAAGTTATTGAGTGCTTGAAAATAAGCAGAAATGAGAAATTCAAAGAGTTTTATTGATGCTAAATCATAAATTGGAAAACTGAATTCAGATTCGTTTTGGGGGGAGTGGGAGCAGGAAGAAGAAAAAAAACTTTATAAAGGTACTAAATCTGAGATACAGAGCTGATTTCATTTTCTTACCTCTTAAACACAGTTATATTCTGATATTTCACCTTTATTTGGCTGTAAAAGTGGTAGCACACCCTTTACTGTTACTCCTCCTTTGTGGAATTGTCTTTGTGACAAATTTTTAATCTCCTGCAATTTGTGTTCCTTTCCCCACTATATTTTGAAGCGCTTCTGATTTACATTCTTAGAACTTTGCTTTCTTCAAAGGAGTTTGTTTGGAAGCTCCATTGCAAGGAATACTAATGTGTTCCAATGATGGCAAAAAAATGTTGTGAAGTACAAACTACTTGTATTAGGTGACAGTTTGTAGTAGTTGTGTTCACACACTCAAATTTCACTGTGTAATCATAGAATGGTTAGATTTGAAAGAGACCTTCAGGATTTAATTCCATGGGCAGGGACATCTCCCACTAGAGCAGGTTGCTCCAAAGCCCTGTCCACCCTGGCATTGAACACTTCCAGGGATGGGGTATCCACAGCTTCTCTGGGCAACCTGTTCCAGTGCCTCACTGCTCTCACAAGAAAGAACTTCTTCCTAGCATCTAAATGCCCCTTTCAGTTTCAAACTATTGCCCCTCATCCTGTCACTACACTCCCTGGTAAAGGATCCCTCCCCGCCTTTCCTGTGGGCCCTCTTTAAGCACGGAACAGCTGCTGTAAGGTCTCCCATGAGCTTTCTCTTCTCAAGGCTGAACAACCCCAATTCTGAGTCTGCTTTCCCTCACAGCAGAGGTGCTCCAGCCCACTTACCATTTTTGTGGCCTCCTCTGGACACACTCCTATAAGTCTGTGTCTTTCCTGTGCAATACTCCAGCTGAGGTCTCTCCAGAGAGGAGTAGAGGGGCAGAATTGCCTCCCTTGACATGTTGGCCATACTGATTTTGAGGCAGCCTGACTTCCTCTTTGTTGGAATGCATCACTCCTGAGCTTTGAGGAGGTAACCCTAGAATATCAACCAGCTTTCTTGGACCCTCTCCTCCCTCCAGGGCTTTAGGAATATTTTTCCCTGTGTCCAGCTATTTAATCAATGTGAAAAAGTTTAGTGGGAAGCTAAGGTGTTGAGAAATAACAGAATAAAAACACCTTTGTCCAATACAAGACTCTGTAGGAGCCAAATAAGCTACTGAAAATCGATAAAAATTAAGAAACCAGCAGTGTAGCACCTTGAAAACATGAGGTTATGTTGGATGTTACATTTTAGGGAGCAGCTGCTGAGAATGGATTTTTGTCCAAAAAGGAAATTACTGAAATAGTCCTCTACTTTTATGTTGGTAATTCTGTTCTGTTTTACTGCTTCTAGTGTTGGTAAATGGGTTTATTACACACAAACATTTGGACTTAATTACAAAGTCATTTGCCTGAGCCAAAACTAAACTTTACTTGGATTTGGTATTTTTTCCATGATAGGTGTTCACTAAGATTTTTTTCTTTTTGAACTAAAATTAGAGAACTAAATTCTTCCATGAAATTGCTCTTGTAAAGGGCTAATACATAAGAATATATATAATATTCTTAGAATTAATATGTGTGGATGCTTAGCCCAGTCTGGAAAGAGATATTTTATAAAATATGATTTGCTCTGCTTTGTATTTTACCTGTAGTTTCACAATATATAGGCTGTTAGATTTTGTTGATTTGAGAATTCATTATCTTATGAATGATTGCTCCACTTTTTTTTCCCTGTAATTTTAAGTGCTGCACGGTAAAAGAAAACAAGAAATAATTCACTTGTCTGTTTCTCATGGGGTATTGACATTCATTTTCTGGCGTATTTTTTCTGGGTTGGCAAAAAGATTTTTAGGATTGTATTGGCAGGCAGAAAGTAATAACTATAAACAGCCATCTGAGCTTCCTAGAACAGCATTCAGATCTTTAATCTGAATATCAAATAGTAGCCCATATTGCAAAATGTCATTTTGTAACCACTAAGAGATACTTATCATATTTAGGTGCATTACAATGTCCTTACTGTGAAGAAAATTAAGGAAAATTGTATTGTTTTCATAGTTTAGCTTTATATCATTCTTGATGTTTTGCCTTCCTAAACCATGGGAAGAAAATACATTTGCACATAGAGGGCATTCATGTGTATAAAATGTATAATTTGGTGACTAGCATGTGTAAATGACTTCTTTCCTTTTGTAAGTTGAAAGTAGTTACCTTAAAGTAATAATATTTCTAGTATGCCTTCTGATATTTATTTCTCTGGATTATGATACAATATTGTGTGTTAAAGAAGAAACTTGAGAAATGATGGATTTTCTCATTCAATTGCTTGCAATAGTTTTTCAAAAGAGTATGTACCCTCTTCCTGCATCTCATCAAACTTGGTTGATGTTCACAAGTGTATGTTGTACACACAATGTACATGTGTGATACGGTGCAGACAGGTAAAATACTGATTTTTGTTTTAAAAGATTTTGCCTAGGTGATTCATCTGTTAAAGATGGAAATCCTTCTAATTCGACCATTCAGTAAAATGCAACGTGACTCTCTTGTTGCTTTTCATTTTGATGTTTCTCATGTGTTTCTCAGAAGTGGCCAAATTTGAGATGGCCTAGGATGGGTGATCGCTCAGATATGAGGAATAGCATCCTGGCTATTCCTGCATGCGTTAAGGTAGTTGAGACTTTGCATACCTCTGCAAATAATTCCTCCTTCCCATAGCCCAACTACTTGCTGCTATCAAATCATGTGCCTTTAAAAGTTAAATGGCATTTTACTTGATGTTTTGTGAGACTGTATCCTTCCTGTCCTTGGCCTTTAGTTAAAACTCATCAGTGATTAATAGGGAGAGAAACATCAGGGGTTTCTCCAAGTTCTCATCTATCTTAAGGCCCTGTAATCCTATCAAATTGTTTTCCTTTAAAATAATTTCTTATCCACAGTTGTTTGTTCATACTATAAAGCCCTAAATAATGCTTCAGGATGCCTTTTAATAGAATTATTTTTTTTTATGGTCAAAAAGACTTAGCCCTTGGAGCTGTACTGAGCTTTACTAGATCTTAACTGATTTTTAGAAGAGATGTGGCTAAATTACGTGTATAGTTTTTGCAGAGGATTGCTGCATGATATTTTAACCAATATAAACTGGGATGGTTAATCCACGGGGGCTGTTCAGTATTGTTATAAAAAAATCTAAATAATTTAAAATACTTAATTTCTGAAAATTAAGGGCTAGGAAACACTGTAAGCAACTGAGACCACTTTACCTTAATGGAGAATAATGAATGCTGTCAAAACTATCATCACTTATGGTTGACCCTGGTGGTGTTCAAGCCCAGGCTGGATGGGGCTTTGAGCAACCTGGTCTAGTGGGAGGTGTCCCTGCCCATGGCAGGGGGTTGGAACTGGATGGTTTTTAAGATCTCTTCCAACCTCAATTGTTCTGTGATTTTAGCAAAGGAGAGCAGTGATTCTAAGCTGAATATTATTCTGTGCAGGACAGACTTCATGATATGCAGTCAATAATTCCTTCATGAAATATATCTTCTCTATACATATGTAGTAATATAAGATAGGCAATAGTTTGCCAAAAATCTTTGAAATATTATGGTAGGACATGAGTTATGAGTGTGAAATCCCACACTCTTGTGACTGCTGGTGCTGATATTTTCTGATGTCAAATACATGTAGATGTGTCAGCGCCCCTCACCAGTATATATACATGCTTACACACAGCCTAGCTGACTCTTTAAGGGCTTCCCCACATCTGTCTAAAACGGAAATATTTTACATGGATCTATTGCAGAAAGTGTGTGTTTTAATGGCCGGGTGTTAATGGTAGACCAATTCTATTATGGAAAGCCATAAGAATATTGTGGAGGATTTAGTTCACTCTTCAAGTTGCAGATCAGTTTAAAACATTTTCAGCATGAAGAAAAGAATCTATTTATTTTAAATCTCGGAAATATGCTTCAAATTGAGCAAAAGTGCTTTTGTCCCTTAGCGGCTGCATATATGATCTGCACAAGTGTTTGTGAAGACAATAAGAGGGCAAAGGGAAATGGATGCTAATAAATCAATTGGCACTGTCAGTTCCCTGTTTAATGTTCTCTAGAATACATAAGATTTATCACGGAGGAATTGTAGAATAATGGTGCTGTATGGAAACAAAGTCCACCAGGGAGATGTACTACATCATTCGGATTTAGCGCTGCCATCTGCTTAATAGCACTGAGATGACTACAGAGGTACTTATGATCAACCATTCATAGCAGTGACAGATGCTGCAGAAAGTTAACATGCCAGAGAACGATGTTTGTTGCTGAAATTCAGATTATGTGACAAGGTTGCCGAGGAAGGGGGCTGAGTTTGTTACCTCTCCAACAGCATTAAAGGTTTACTGTGTGCTTTTAAGTTTACTATCAAGAGAGAATGGCTTACACAGTTACTGTAGTGCAAAAAATGTGGAGAACCCCATCTGTCTGCTTCGTGGCACTCAGAACTTTCAAGTAACTTTAGGCCCGTCTGCTGGTTTTTAAAACTGAATACTTCTTGGGGGGAAAACCCACAACCTCATTTTGTGTAGTTTCATCCTTTTTTACCTGCAACAGAAATAAGCAGCGTCAACTATAAAAGGAATAGTTTGTATAAATACATGCCTGTGTTGGGTTAGGGGCAATGTCATGGTTACAGCTGGCCACTAGGACCACACAGATGTTTGCTAACTCCCCCCAGCTGGGACAGGGAAGAGCATCAGAAAAGTAAAAGTGAAGAAAAACTCCTGGGTTGAGATGAAGGCAGTTTAAGAGGTAAAGAAACAGACACTTACACAAGCAAAGCAAAACAAGGAATTCATTCCTTGCTTCCCATGGGCAGATGGGTATTCAGCCATCTCCAGGGAAGCAGGGCTCCATCACACTAACGGTTACTTGGGAAGACAAGTGCCATGACTCCAAATGTCCTCCCCTTTCCTCCTCCTCCCCTAGCTTTATACGCTGAGCATGATGTCATTTAGTATGGGATATCCCTTTGGTCAGCTGGGGTCAACTGTCCCAGCTGTGTCCCCTCCCAGCTTCTTGTGCACCCCCAGATGGGTGGTGGGATGATGTGAGAAGCAGAAAAGGCCTCAAGTGCTCAGCAACAAACAAAACCAGCACTGTGCTGCCAATACCATTCCCATCCTAAATCTGAAACAGCACTGTACCAGCCACCAGTAAACCAGTCAGCTCTATCCCAGCCGAAACCAGGACAGGCGAGAGTAAGTCATTCATGTAGTAATATCATTTTTTCACTTCAATTATAACTTGCCTAAAACGGTTGTAAAACTATAAATCTTCAGTCAGAGTGATCTTGCCTTTTTTTCTTTTGCAGATTTTAATCTAAACACTGATACAAAAGGGGAAAGATTAGGATTTAGGGTAATTGCTGGCTTCTGCAGTTTCCTGCAATGGTTTTTGGTTTCCAGGGTTGTCTATTAACGTTCTAGATTTCTCTCAGCAGCAAATATTGTGCCCTTGGGTTAAACAATGTTTCTCTGCTTGAACATCTACAAATAATTGCTGCCATTACAAATCGCACCAAAAAGTTACACCTTCAAATACCCATAAGTTGCCTGCAGACCTGACAGTCAAGCTAATCTGGATGGAGAAGGATGGCATATCTTTAGTATACATAATCACAAAATATTAGGGGTTGGAAAGATCCTCTAGTCCAATCCCCCTGCCGGAGCAGGAACACCTAGGTCAGGTCACACAGGGATGCATCCAGGCAGGTTTTGAGTATCTCCAGAGAAGGAGACTCCAAAACCTCTCTGGGCAGCCCATTCCAGTGTTCCATCACCCTCACTGTGAAGAACCCTTTCCTCAAATGTAAGTGAAGCTTCCTATGTTCCAGCTTGCACCCATTGCCCCTTGTCCTATCATAGGCCATCACTGAGAAGAGCCTGGTTCCATCCTCCTGACACTCACCCTTTACATATTTATAAACATGAACAAGGTCACCCCTCAGTCTCCTCTTCTCCAAGTTAAAGAGACCCAGCTCCCTCAGCCTTTCCTCCTGTGGGAGATGCTCCACTCCCTTAATCATCTTTGTAGCCCTGCCCTGGACTCTCTCAAGAAGTTCCCTGTCCTTCTTGAACTGAGGTGCCCAGAACTAGACACAATATTCCAGATGGGGTCTCACCAGGGCAGAGTAGAGGGGGAAGAGAACCTCTTTCAACCTACTACTACTGTCGGGAAAGGAGAAATACATACTGCAACTTAATTTTAAATTATTTATCTAAAAGCATAAAAAGGTAACTGCTCATGTGGTGATTCCTAAGCATGTTAAAAGCGCAGTGTTATGAATGCCATGAGGCATTATTCTTCACTGTTTGTGTTCAATAGTGACCGATTCAAGACAAAATTGCTTTAGAAAAGGGAAGAGCGTGCACATTTGGAGAAGTTTGTTTCGGAGCTTGTGGTGGTTATTTAAGAACTATGTCACTGGATACAGGTTGAAAAAAAGGACTGGAAAAAAACCCCACACCTTGAAATCTGGCAGTGGACACTGTTCAACTGATATTTAAATAATACAACTAAACTGATTTGCTAAAATCCTTCAAATCTCGAAATCCCTGATTTATTGTTGTTTTGTGGCTCCAGAGACACCTTAGTTTTGAGAGAAGCTGATTCCTATTGTGCAGTTCTTGGCAAGACCCTCCTCTTTTCTTTTTTTTTCCCATTAGAACTTCAGGTGTATTTGGAAACTGTGCTTAGTAGCCACACAAAAGATGACGATGTTTATAAGAGGAGGATTTTCATCAAGAACTGAGTATATAGATTTGAAATTAGCTTACGGAGGCGTTGCTGTTGGTATTCCAGAGTTAATTGCTAACATTTTGTTTGTGATGCTCAGTGTTTTAAATTTACATTGTTAAGTTTGTCAGCAATCATGCATTTCCAGGGTGTATAAATATGCATTATATGCAAAACGGTGTCTGTTACTGTAATTTTTTGACATGTAATGCTCTGGATTTTAATGCCAGTAGCTGTTTGTATTTCATGCTCTGGCTAATAAATCAAATCAATCCACAGCAGTTTGGTTTCTGGGCACAGTGCAAATGGTGAGTATTTTGTAGTTGTGAACACCTGATATATACAAGCTTATTGGAAGTTATAATTATGTGCAAATAAAGCCTCAAAAGTATTAGCATAAAGAGGCTAATGTATCTTTTAATGGAAAATCCCAGCCATGTGGTTTGCTGCTTATTTTTTACATTCAGATGATTGGAAGAGGTTATTTTCTGCAGTTTTTCAGACCTAGTGCTTCAGGTTTTCATTGTTTTCCTTTTCTGTTACCTGTTAAAAAGTGCTATCGAGACACTTCTGAATATTTTGTCATAGTTTTATCTGTGAGTCTAGCATACATGCATCATTTTTCTTTTGAAAACTAGTTTGCAGAAACTTTAGTAAATAAGAATAAAACTAAGGCAATTGTAGTGTAATGGTAGAAAAAAAAAAACCCTTATCTTTAAAGAATCTTAACACAAGTATATTATGGGCCATACTCATTGGAAAAGGTTTTTAGAATCCTTGTCATGTTGACATTAGTAGTTTACTTCACTACTTAAGAAATGTTAGGATTACTTTTAATTTTTACTAATTATGCTTAGTAAAGTGCTTTTTAGATACCAAAAATAATTCCTGTTTTCTTCATGGCTTAACTATTAAAATTACCTATATCCATTCCTCAGTGTTTTCTAAACAAGTGGAAATGCATTTAAAAACAAACCTGTAGGAAAAAAATTAAAATGTGTTATAGTAGCACAAAAAGTATTAATGTGAAATTTTAAGGATTTGAGGAATAGAAAAAAGGAATTATTTCTAAAAATTAGGTTACTCATTTTGTGTGATTGGTTTAACTCAGGTGATTGTACAGCGTCTTAAACTAGGTGCTTGAATTGCCACCATATAATTATAAAAGAATTGAGTATTTGGTCGGATTTGGATTTTTCCCTTGACTGCACAGGTGAAAATGAAAAATGGATAGGTCAAATAAGATCTTTTGAGGACTCCTTAATAGAAAGAAAAACTCATTAACGGTGAATATTTTTGAAATATTAAAAGCTATATTGTAGTTATTACTGTTATCTTTTGGAATTAGTCATAGTATTAAAATATCTTAATTAAATTGAAGCCTTCATATAATTACAGCTTTTTCTTTTAAAAAAAAGAGGGTACTTTCAGCTTGGATGATGGAAGAAACAAAAAGAAAAGTGTTCCGTTGCTAGGCCTTAGCAGAATGCTGTGGCAATGTTGCTAATTATATTGTCTGTAGGTATAGAACCTGGATAATCAGACTTCCAAATCTTAGGAGTTAAAGTGATTATTCATTTAGAAATAACTTTTCAAATGTCTCACGTAATGAACTTTCTTTTGCTTTTATTGAGATGCCACGATGAGGAAGAGAGATGATATAGTTCCTCTCTGACTAGAGAAGGGGCAGCATCGCACATTGAGGCTTGAAGGAGACAGTGAAAAATTTATGTGTAGGGAAGATATTTCTCTGGGTGTGGGATGGAGAGGAACTTCACTGGAAACTCACACTTTCTTGGAAGCCAAGAGTTGGAGTGGACCGAGAGAGGCATGAGAAATCATACTTCATCCATCAATTCAGAACATATTTTTGTCCCAAAACACCTCCTTGCAGATGAAGATTTGACAGTGTTTTGCTGGTTGCCAGTCAACATACAATGCCTGCCTACTAACAGTAATTGAAAATTGCAAATTTTTTCTCTTAGACTGTCTGCTAGTACTTGGTTGCTTTCAAGGGAAGAAAAATCTCGCTTCTTTCTGTTGGTGAGGAAATATCTATTTAATTGGGCAACTTCAGGAAAGGGAGATGGCTTCAGGGAAACTTTAAATTGGTCTTACTACTTTCTCCTGCTTGTATATTATTTTAGAAGAAATGCTAGGAGCTGCAAATTGTACTTTTAAGCACAATTTCAGCATCATTCAGTTGTCNAAAAAAAAAAACAGTTTAGTAACCATCAGAATTTGAGGTTTATCGTGGTATCAGGTGCAATGTGCTTGGAACAAAGATGTTGACAAAAGTAGTCGAGCCTACATAAGGCCAGCAAATGAGCCTTAGAAGGGAAGTGGCTTGAATTATCTTTAACTTAAGAGGCAGATCTGCCTTACTGTACTTTTAGAGGCACGGCTGGAACCTTGCCTCTTTGACAGGCCCTGGAAAGATCTCAAACATGGTACTACACTGCTTCGAAGATCTCAGATGTTTATGAATATGGAACCCTGAAAACAATTAAGTATAATCTTTCTTTAACCAAATTAATTCCTGATGGCACTATTATTTTAGAATTATCATCATATAAAACTGGGATGGGTGATATTTTTTCTTTCAAAAGCTCTTTGATTTCAATTGCTGAGTAAATAACTGATGACAGTTGCATGATTCCTTCAATAAATTAGACAAAGTGTGATGTGTATCTTAGTAGCATTTCTAATGGCAGAATGGTGTCACACTGTGTGGTTCTTGTGGATGATGGTATATTGGATGCAGTGCTGTCTTGCACTCCAGCAGGTGACAAGTAATGTCATCTTGGATCTTGAAAGATATCTTATGCAGGACCCAAGTGGGGAAGCCAAGAATTAGATGGAAAAATACACACAGGTCTTTCTGGTGTTGCAATGGATAGTGTAAAGTTTTTGACCAATTCCTGTCAGAACTTCATTATTCTCTGCTGCTTCCACTGTCCTGAGCTGTCTTGTCTGTTTGGAGGGAAAAGGAAGAAAATGCATCCTTTCCCAATGTTAATGTTTTATGTTGGTGTGCATCTCTGTTCTCCATTTAGCAGCTGGAACACACTTGGATAGTTTAAGACTCCCAGTTTATTTTCCTCTGATAAATCTAGTTTGCTTCCCCCAGACTGCTTTGCTAACAAGGCAGATGTGTTGTGGGGATGGCTGGGGCTTGGTTCTAATTCACAGACTGAACCAAAATGCTGATATTTAGGCAGCCTGAGTTTTTTAATTTTTTCTGCTGGTGCTGTCTTGTTTGATGTAGTGAACTTCTGACATTTTACTTGGCATTTTTCATGTTTAGGAATGGAATGCTGCTGTATTCTAGTCATAGTTTCAAGGTAAAGCTACAGCTGCCTGCTGCTCTACCTGAGAAGAAGCCTTGTTTGTACTGTGTCCTTCAGTCACCTCTGCTACTTGCCATTTACCTTTCCTGTTTTGAGCGATAGCATATGGAGGGGGGGCAGGAATACTGAATGAGTTCACAAGTAGCAGTAACTGGACATTTCAGATCATAAAACCATTAGTTTCAATGAAATCTGTATAGTCCTCTGCCTGGTAGGTTGCACCAAAATGCAGATGCTTCTGTGGGCATTTAGCTGTGCTTCAGGAGTGAAATTTATTACAACATCTGTCATGAAAAGTAATTTCCAAAATAGTGATAGTTAAGGGAATCCTTGAGGGGGCACTCCAATCGTCTTTTAGGATGATAGGTAATAGATTTGCCCATTATCCATATGAGAGTACAATGGGATACAATTTAAGGAAGATTGAATCATTTTTGTGTTTTATAAAGCTTTTACTTATAGGTCTCAGTTGTTTTCTGAGATCATTATCTGTTTTACAGACATTACTGAGATGCAGTACCAAAGTTGCTTCTAGGAAGCGGCAGCATTGGGTGTTCAATAAAAATCTGTCTGCAGGATGCAAGAAAAAGTGTGGATCTCCTTTTGCTATCCTGGTTTTATGTTACCCTTCTGTTAGCTGGGTTACAGAATATATGTTGCAGTGACCCACAGAAGCATCAAGAACAGATACTCAACTTGATGTTCAAGGTAACTGTGGAGTTAAGAGAAGTTTCACTACAATGGTTATGAGGCTCCCTGCCGTACTTCTCTTTCAAACACAGAAATGGCCCAATGTGGATTCTGAAAGACGCCTGTGTCAAATCTAAAGGGCAATGGCAATCACATTGCCCAATCACAACCTATTTTGACTACCTTTATGCACTTCTGGAAATACTATAGAATACCTGCACCATGTGGCTGGTGTGTCTGTGCCAAGATTGTCCCAAAAATAGCCTCATGAGCTATTCCGATACCTTCATGAGGGTTAGGTTGAAAGTCTGCCATTCTGTTGGTATCTGTCCCAAGAGAGTATCCCAACATCTTTATGCGGCATTACCTAATGGTTAATATAGTATAAGAGGTAAGAGTTCCTTAAGACTTAAACGTTTCAAGAGCAGTTACTATTATTTTTTTTTATACGGATTTGTTCTTCTATTATGGTTCATCGAGAGATTTTCAGAAACAATCAGCTTAGCAGAAAAGCCTGAGAAATTCAGGTCACATTCCATAAGACCTTTGAAGTCTTACATTGAATACCTCTACAGTATTTCAAGACATTTCTCACAGCACAGTTGTTGTAGGAAAAAATGGTAGGAAGCTTCCCAGTCCTCTGCTTTACTAGATAAAAAAAAACTTCTCTAAGGCTTTTCTTCATTAGTAATGCAGTGCTAAAATCTGAGGATGCTTTTCTCTGTCTCAGGCTGTTTCTTAAACTGAGAGAACATGAACTTCCTCCTGGTTTTATTTAAACTTAAGCCTTGCTTCACATTTCCTCTAAGTGTTGTAGAATTAATGCCCAGCCCTCAGCAATTAGGGCTGACACTTGTTTATTGTTGTGTTCTAATCCTTCTGTGTTCTTGGATGGTCCCAAGTACTTGTGTTGTCCTGGAAAATCCAAGCATTTTTTTTTCTTTGCTATCTCTGCTTCTTTCTTGTCAGCAGGAAGGCATTGGGAAGACATCGTGGTGGGATGGGAATACAAAAGCAGTTAACGATGAGCAGACATAAGCAAGTGCTCTATATATACAAAAGACCTGAATCACAGCTCTAGTGTTGATTGCACTTGTGCTGCTTACATTATGGTTAGGAAAATACTTGACAACTCACCTGACTACCAAGAATTATCCATCTGCAAAGTAGACACCCCAGAATTTTCAGGTACTTGCCCCTTCTGCAGAAAGTGCTTGTGGACAACTGGAGAAGTAAGGAAAAAATTTAAAAAAAAAATACCTCAGGAAGACATTTCACATTTGAAAACATACGAGCTTAAAGCAGATCCCAGGTGTAGTTTAGCTGGGTTAAGAAGGAAAGGTGTTTCCTTGTTCTGAAATAAGGGAAGCACATGAGGTAATGAACAAACCTGTTTTGTGGTTCNTGGGTTAAGAAGGAAAGGTGTTTCTTTGTTCTGAAATAAGGGAAGTACCTGTTTTGTGGTTTTGCTCTCTGTTCTAGGAGAGGAAATAAAAGAAATAGGAAGAAAAAAGTTTCCCTTCCAGAATAAATCCATTAAAGGGAAATCCGGAGTTCCAGTAGTCTTCAGTCAGAATGCCAACATGCCAGAAAACACCTATTAAAAAATATATAGGTGTCAGTTTTTGTTTTAAAAGCATCCTTGACATCACACCTTCTGTCCAGGGGAAGAATTATTTAATAGAGCTACTTAATTCCTCATAATAAAATTGACCTCCACTGTCTCAGTTAATGGATTCAAATGTACAATTTACAAAGAAGTTTGATATTGCAGGTTCTCTGGTGAGGTTTCCTTTTAGCAGGTGATTGCTTTGAAGAAAGACCCAGTTCTGTAAGCTGCAGTTTCATATACAGTATTAGACTTCTTTTTTCACACTGTGAACTCCATGGGCTACGTAGACTGTTACAGGAGAAACAAAAGTATTTTAAAGTGTTTTCTTTATCCAGAACTCATTACAGTGGTCAGTATGTACCCTTTCCCTTGGGTCATAGCCCTTAAGTAGTCTTATCTGAAGTTTTGCATTTATGAATGTTTGCATTTATGTATAGTTTATGTATAGTTGAATTGAGAGAATGTTGGTGGTGTTCACAGAGCACAAATGAAATTGGTCAGAGTATTGAATGCCACCAGGCAACATCACATTATAGCTTGTGTTTTTTTGGAAGCTTTATTGATTTTGAAGGGTCTGTTCATTAATAAAGATGGATCATGATATACTTTCAGCATAAGTAAAGTATTTTTCCTTTCTGATATTTATTTGCTTTGTGGTTTACATGCTGTAAAATTAGTAATTTTCTTGTTTATTAGATATTTTAGGTCTATGAAATGAAACCCTGCGAAAGTCATTCTGACAGGACAGACAGATATGGGGATGGGGCTCAGCTGCTATAGGCTTCTAAACTTGATGACAGGCTTAAAATAATCAATTACTGTGCGGAAGGATAGTGAATGTCAGTTTTAAGTTGGTTGACAGATTAAAACTATTATTACTGGTTGCTGCAGGGCAAAATTTATGGTATTTCTTATGCTTCAGTCTTTGCCCCTGTTATCTTGGGGTCCTCATAATGTTAACTAACAAACCATGGATAACATTTAGGTTGTGTACAAATACTGCTTTGTGGGTGTTCACAGTGTGTTCTAGTGAAGTTTTTGGTTAGGGTGACTTACACTCTCAGTAAAAAATACTGATCCACACTTTTCACATAAGCGTTTGCACATACCAGAATTGTCTTAATTCTGGCCTGAGTTACTTTTGGGGATTTAGGGGATTGTGGGATTGTTTAAAAAAAAAACCCCGTCAACCCAAAGCAAAACACAAGCTATCCAAACCTACAGATAATCTTTGTCTTGTGTCAGTTAGAAGTAGTTTTGATGTATTGTGTTTTAAAGCATTTAAAATGCTTTACCTGCTAATTGATGTTAAGGTTATAAGTTGCATTTTCTCTCTGGTTTTTATTTTGTTAGCTCTCAATGTAATGTTAAAAACATTTTGCCAGTATTAGAAAATACTACTAGTGACAATGTATTAGTGGTTTATCTCAATGTAAAGACTTGGTTGCGTTAATTTGTAGAGCATCTTCCAAATACCGTCAGCCCTGGGCTCGGTTGTGGTTAAAAAAAAGAAAGAAACAATTAAAAGACTAGCTTTTGTTGCGTCACAAACATCTCTAACTTCTGTTCTGTCAACTATTTAACAGACTGCATGTAGCTACACTTACATGAAATACGAAAGCCTAATGGAGAATTAGTATGTAATAAGGCTTGGCCTTCAGTTTCCATTTGGGAGTCTTAACTAGAAATGCTGTTAGGAAATGCAGGGATGTTTTAGGCCATGGTTATGGTATTCCTACCTACTTTTGAATCCTAATGACTTGCAGATTTGTTTTTAATGTTGCTCCTATTGTTTCTTGCTATTAAAATGATAGCATTTACATATGTGTACACTTGTCTTAATGTTGAAGACGCTGGAACGTACATGTATAGCCACTACACAACCCTCTGATCAGCAAGTTGCTTGTCCTTTATTGCATTTTTATCAGTGAATTCAAAGATGCAAAGGCAAAATACTGGGCAGCAGTAGGTAACGAGAAGAAGTTTATATGACCATGGTTGGTTCAGTACCTATACCTCCTCTTCCTTCATTGGTGCTTGTAAGATCTTCGGCCTTCCCAACTATAATTTTAAATATAAAATTCCCACATCTGCATTTACAGTGTGGACCAGGGGTTCAGTAATGAAAAAAACCTAAATTAAAGTAAATAGGATTTAGTTTCTCTTTCAATTAATGAACTAATAGGACCTAAACTGTTATTATGTCACATGATACTTACCTTTGTTACTGTAGGGTATGTCTATATCCCTTAAGTTTTTCTCTTTCAAGGGTAGAATGTGTACTGATAACTATTGCTTTTTAAAATATAACTACTTTATTTCTTGTTCTTCCTACTTTCCTTCTCCCGTACAGTGGAGCAGATTACTATGAGTATGGCCATGGACTGAGTGAAGAAACATACGACTCTTACGGTGAGTACCTTTTATGAGCTGAATCACTACAGTAGTAGACTCCTGAAAAAAATAATCAAAGGAGAATTTCCGTAAGGGTAAGCTTGAGCTCTGTGGGTAACAGCTGTTCAGGGATTCTGTGCTGTCACAGAGCTTCTTATGTGGTTATGGAGAAAAATAACAAAAGTGGTTTCTGTGGTCTATTAGCTAACATAGTCATGTGTTAATAAAGTCATAGAAATAAAAAAAAATAGCGAATCATGCTTCAAATACTCTTCTCACATCACATTCAATGCGATTTGGG
>VXBJ01004338.1:525028-545356 GCA_013400055.1 Nycticryphes semicollaris | reverse complement strand
GAGGGGGAGGGACTCTCGTTTGCAGCTAGAAGCAAATGCTTTTAGTGTGGCACATATGGTGTTAAAACTTGGTACAAGGTAAAAATATGTCAGAGTTCTCAGCTGAATCAAGGCCTAATTGAGTGCATCTTAAACTTGTATGGTCTTTTTCTGTGAGCTCACTTTCATACATCAGTCTTGTAAAGTCAAGCAGGGAGTCATTATGTAAAGGTTATGAAAGTACTTTAGGTAGCTAATAGACAAGAGGGCAGTGGGTTACTCATATGGAGACAAAACAATGCTTAATGAAGCAAAAAACATATGCCAGTGGTAAAGATGACTTTTTTTTAAGCTAGAAGTGTAGTAGTGACAGGTTTAATTAAAAAAATCTGTTATGGATTAGAAACAGAAAGCATGTTAAAAGGCACCTTTGCTTAAGGGATAAATGTTAAATCTCTGGCCAGAGATCACAGGAATGTAATCTAGATCACTCAAATAACAAACATTTGATTGTTAGTAACTAATGTAAAAAGAGTTGTAATCCTGAGGAATGGATGCTTCAGTGATTGAGAGCTCTGCTTACAACTTTCTGTAGTGTATTTCTTGAACTCCATTTGGAGTTTCAGCAGGGAGCGTTTCCTGCTGAAAACTAAAATGACCTCAATTAAGTTGTTGTGATAAATGCACCTGATACAGAAGTTTGCTCAATGTCATCTGCTTAAACTAATTATCTTGCTTAAGGGAAAAGTCAGCTCATCAAAAACAGAGGTCACTTGAAATTCCTCTGTCCCCCAGCCCTTTCAGTTGGTCTTGATGGATATATAGCTTAAATCTGTTTCAACATTAAAATAAACGTTGCCGTTATAAGCCTGATATTTCTAAGATTATTTCATGAATGCAAAATTGATGGGGAGGAAAGTATGAAACTGCTTAATGTAGACAGAGTTGACTCATGGAGAAAGATGTGGATTGCTGTATTTAAGGCTGAAAATACAGGGGTTTTTTTCATTGCTTTTGCATTTAAAATTGGTTTTCAATTTATCAAACCACAGCCACTCAGAATATTAAGGGGTGTATTTACTCAAGTTGAGAGGAAGACTATATATACCTTTGAAGAATGATTATGGGTTACAGCCACTGAAGTTTTTCACTTAAAATCATTATACACTTTATTTCTTAACTAGCTGACCTGCAAGTACATCTTTAAGCGCAGAGTTAAATACTAATAATCATCCTTATGTAAAGAAATTGGGTGCCTTGAACCAAAGTTGTAAGATGGCATGGTGAGCAGATGAAAATCACGGAGTCACAGAACGGTAGGGATTGGGAGGAGCCTTCAGAGATCTAGTCCAACCCTGCTGCGGAGTCACCCAGAGCAGGTTGGACAGGAACACATCCTGGCGGGCTTTGAATGTCTCCACACCCTCTCTGGGCAGCCTGTTCTAGTGCGTGAGCACCCTCAAAGGAAAGAAGTTTTTCCTCATGTTGAGATGGAATTTCCTGCGTTCCACTTTGTGTCCGTTGCCCCTTGTCCTGTCACTGGGCACCACTGAGAGCCTGATCCCATTGTCTTTTCACTTACTGTTCAGATTTTGATAAACATTGATGAGATCCCCTCCATCTTGTCTTCTCCAGGCTAAACAGACCCATGTCTTTCCTCATAAGAGAGGTGATCCTTCCCTTGGTCATCTTTGTAGCCCTTCTGCTGTAGTAGTTCCCTGCCCTTCTTGAACTGGAGGGTCCAGAGCTGGACACAGGACTCCAGATAGGGCCTCATCAGGGCAGAGTAGAGGGGAGGGTGACCTCTCTTGACCTGCTGGCCATGCTCTTTTTAATACACCCTAGGGGATAGTTGCCTAGTGTTGGCCCGGAACAAAAGAGTTTCCTGGGAAGTACCTGAACTTTTCTTCTTTTGAGAAGCTCAAGTGCCAATCTAGAGGATATAGGAAGAATAATGTGTTTTTTTTAGGATGCAGAGCCCTGAATGGCAACAGAATGAAAACTGATAAAGGTGATCCTTTACCCTACTGATTTGGCTAATTGCTTGAAAAAGACCCTTTAATCTGTAACCATGACTTTTTACTTGGTTACTTGCAGCAGTGCTTAAATCTAGGATATTCTTTAATTCTTATCCCTCAGCTGCATTTACTGTTAGGCTGGGCTGTTTTTTTTCCATGCTTAACATAAGCCTTGCTTTCTTTGTGATCAGGTTCCTATGGAATTTGCCCGAGGTACATGTTTAATTCTTTCAGCTTCACACCAGATTTGAACTTGTGCCTTTTACCTTTTCATCTTCAGGCAACCACCTGATTTTTAAAAAAAATAAGGTAGTGAGGATGAGACTTCTAGAAAGAGTTTGTGAATTTGGACCCTTGACTTCACAGGATTCTCATCACCTAATTTCGGATATCTACGGTCTGAATAAGTTACTATACCAGTCAAAGTCCAGGGTTCTTTCTTTGCTTTTAATTATTATTTTTTTTAATTGACTAAAAAGACAGATACAGTGATGTCTGTGTTTTAGATTACCATACCTGGATTCCACCCTTAGTTTCTGTATTGCATTTGGAGACCTGCCTGCATAGGGCAGGGCAATTCTCCAAAAGCAGACCTGGAAGCACTTACACTGTTTTCAGGTGTTTATTGGGGTTTATTGTTTTGGCTTTTTTTTCCCTCAGGGGCAGTACCCTGGTTTATTTGATGAAAGTGTCCCTAAGTACTATTGCATTTGGTCCTATGTCTTTTGTTGTAAATGTGTGGTGCAGCAGGTCTAATACTCATTTATTACAACAATACTTTGCTAGTTTTTGTTAACTTAGTGGTAATTA
Source organism: Nycticryphes semicollaris (assembly GCA_013400055.1). Classification (NCBI taxonomy): domain Eukaryota; kingdom Metazoa; phylum Chordata; class Aves; order Charadriiformes; family Rostratulidae; genus Nycticryphes; species Nycticryphes semicollaris. The sequence continues at coordinate 542,549 of VXBJ01004338.1, read as the reverse complement.
CCACTAAGATGTGGTGGGATTATGAAGCATTAAATATAGCGCAAGTTTTTCAAAAACTTTTCCTGTTGTCAAAATTCAAACAAGTAGTATCCCTTGCCCTTTTTTTTTAATAATCTACCTTCCTATTCCTGGCATTTTAGAACTGTATGTATACAGTTATATTCAATATTGCCCATAGATTATCAGAAGCCACAGGTGTTTGTGGTGATACTTGTGGCTTTTTGCTATTGGATTGCATATTTGACTTAAGCCAAGATTGGTACTGATGCAAAGAAACTTACTTGTGAGGGTGGACATATTTGCTTATGCATAATTCATAACCTCCATTCACTTCCTCCGAGTGTAATTATGTGTGGGTCTGCTGTGATAGCTGCTGTTTCTGTGCATTTGCAAGAAGCAGGTCCAGCTGAATGCCAGAGCCCTAAACACTTTTGCCATTATCCTGTCACCCTCCCTGCTAATGTACAAAAGAAGCACTGTGGGGTCATAACTCATAGATGTGTTGTACCCAGAGATTGTCGTCTTTTTGTTCAAGCGTTTACACTTCACTTTGAACACCTTGGTTTCAGAAGATAAAATATCACTTTCTAATTCACAAGTAAATAAGGAAAAAATAAGTGTGGTGTCTGAGAAGACTGGAAGGGGTCTAACTGTATGTTCCCTTCTTGTAGGGCAAGAAGAATGGACCAACTCAAGACACAAGGCACCTTCTGCAAGGACAACAAAAGGAGTCTACAGAGACCAGCCATATGCCAGATACTGATTGTACTGTCTGATGTTGTGAAATATCCAATCTCCACCAGTCCTGTATACTGTTCAAAGTAATTTTTTCTATGAACAATCCCTTTTTATTAAATCAAAGCGCTTAAAAATCTGAATGGATGGACTGAACTTAAAATATTTCGTTGAAAGAACAACCGGGACAGCAAGATATGTAAAACAAAGAACTTTGTTATTTCCAAACTGTATTTGAAAAAAAATAGGTGATCAAAAAAAAATAACCTTTGATTAACTAGTGTTAAACAAAAAATAGGTTTACTAAATATGTTAGTCCATTCTTTTAACATAAGCGTAACCTTTTATTTTAAAGGTTTTCAACAATTTAGTTTTTAGTTTTTATTTTCAGCCATTTGCTAGTTTTTCTCTTTGCAAACATGCGTAAAAAGGGAAGCAGATTACAAATGCAAATAATGTGGTATTTTGTAACTCAAGTCTTGAAATGTTCTGTAGTGTTAAGCAAAGTTTTACCCTTGCTTGATACTAAATAAACTTTTGAAAGAAAATCAGTGTGTGTGAGATTAATTTTATGCTTTATCTTCTAATAAACCTTCATAAATAGTAGTAAACAGGGAGAAATACGTTTAACAGTGATCAGCATAAAAGGCTCATCTTAAACGTTGCGCGACTTCTTTAAAACCATGGTATAAACCTAAATGTGTATATACTCACAGTAGATATAAATGCTGTTTAAAGTATCCAAATGGTATGGATCTGCTTGAGTGCCACATTAAATCAAAATACTTTTGTTAAAAATGGTTTAAAATAGCTACTGAATTTTCTGAAAAAGATGTGACTAGTTTTCATCTTGTTGAGCGTTTTTTCACTAGTGCAACTTTGGAATTTTTATGAGAATTTTGGTACGTTAATGACCACCTCGCTCCGTGCTGGAAGCAATAAACACAAAGCTTTTAAAGACTTTCTGACTTGACTAATTGAGGTCGCATTCGTCAGAGACAGAGGATGTGTAACCCTTAAAACGGTCTTCATTTGCAAAGGTAAATAAATCAAATAAGATTTTAATCTCACTTAATTTATCTTAATATAACCAATAAAAACAGGGCAGCTGCAACTTAGAAAGTTTCCTTTTAGAATGTAGGAAAGACTTTAAGGACACCTAAATTCTCATTTTAAAACGTTTAGTTTGTGTTAGTGACCTAAAAAGCTTCAGTTTAGCTAGTTAAATTTGGACAAACTATTCCCTATTAAACAGCTGTAAAACCTCATAACCAATACTTTGTAATATATTATTTTGACATAAATTTTAGTAACTTAAACATTACAAATGTTATATAAAGCTTTTTGTTGCTTGTTATGTTTCTATTAATTATAGTTTGATTTACATTGCTTTCTTTAGTATTTGTCGGAAAGTCTTTGAAATATAGTAAAAACATCATTTTATTTTTTTTCTCGTCAGGAAAACCACTTCCTTGGACAGCCAAGAGATCAAAAACCTTAATCTTCTGATGCTTTGGTAGGTAACTTTCCTCATCTGTGAAATTACTACAGAAATAATGGAGCTTTTGATCAGGTCCTTAATTCTTTCTCCACAATAATTACCAAATTCTGTAAGTCACATCATGGTTGCATGGGGGCCAGCAAAAATCTTTGGCTATGTTGAGTTCTGGTGGGAAAAGTCATAAACTATCACTTAACAGGACATTAAACAGTGTGTGGACACTGTCCTCTGGCTATTTGTATATTGAAAGGTATAAGTTGCTTTGACAATTTCAACCAATTGAGTATTTCATTGGGCAGAGGAAGGGGAAAGCAAATGAATGTCACTTTATGCTAGCAGTTCTCAGATGGGAGCTTCAAGCTCTAATCTGGTCAGCAAACATCTCTAAAAATGGTGTTCCAAAGCTGAAGAAAGCATTTTGTAGAACGGTTTTTCTAAGGCAAGCATTTCTGCACAAGGAGCACACTGATTTTTGGCACAAATAAAATAGGATAAGTCCATGGAGAAACATTAGCTGAGGAATAGCTAGCTCTACTGTTTCTGGTGAATTCAATATTATAGAGTAAGAAATTAACTGTAGTTATGCTCAGATTGTCAATTTAAAGTAGAACAGATTTTTTTTTTCTTTATTTCCTACCTGAAAGAGTAATTTTTCCTGTTAACCTCATGATCTCAGTGCCTTTAGTTGATGTGTCTGAGATGAATAGAGTGCTGTACTTTAAAATATTGCACACATTGCATGGCTTTTGTATAGCGCAGTAAATTTAAGAGACTGCTGACACAGGCTAGAGAAATTTCTGTACCTACAAAATGGCTGTAGAAGAATTTTAGAGAGTGTTTTAAAGATTTAAAGCAAACGACTCAATTAAGTCTAGGAGAGCTTGGAGAGGATTTCTGCCCTCTGGGGCTCAGAGGGCAGAGACTGGATACCAGCTTCTGGAACTGCTATGGCAAAACTGAGTATATAAATACCTTCTAAAAATATTTATAATGAATTGGACAAATCTCTATTTCTTTTTGTATCTTAAATCACAAAAATGATAAGTTTCATAAGTCATAATACGTTTTCATTTGGAAGTAGAACGTTTATATGGACCATATACAAAGCAATTTGAAGGGCTGAAGCTAAAATGTCTAGTAGCAGGGATGGCTGGTAGAATAAGTGAATCGGAACTGAATTCAACCTTCTGCAATATTTATCCAACTGGTTTTTAATGTCATCTTTCCTTAATGCCTCCTACTCAGAGGCTGAATGTATCGGTATGCATTTGTGCTGCTTTTCTGCTACTCTGCCCTGAAGTCCTGTAAACCGTTAAACTGTTCCAGGTCCCCTTTTGGGACTGGGAAAAAATGTGTCCTTGTTAGCTCTCCAGAGGCTGTTTGGCTGCACCTGTGTGTGACAGAATTGTCATGTGACTGGATGTTGCAGGTCACATGAACGAATTAAAAGAAGCATTCCCCTCCTGACTAAGCACACAGCCATCAAAAAGGATTGGTTTGGTCATGGGCCAGACGTCCCTCTGGCAGAAGATGAAGTAGTCTGTGGCCATGGGCCACTCCAGTTCAGTGGCTGTGGCCCACCTTGACAGAAAAGTGAACTGTTTTAAAGAGAAAAAAATTGGACTAAATGAGATTTGATACATCTAAGAAAAAAAATCTGCTTATTTTTCATGGTAGCAATATGAATTTTACATCCACTGAGTCATTCTCTAGTACATAAAGGGGGCCTACAGGAGAGACGGAGAGGGACACCTGCTTAGGGAGTGGAGTGATAAGATGAGGAGTAATGAGATATCTTGATTAGGTATCAGGAAGGAGTTCCTTATCAGTGTGGTGAGACATTGGAACAAGTTGCCCAGGGAAGTTTTGGATGCCCCACCCCTGGAGGTGTTCAAGGCCAGGCTGGATGGGGCTTTGAGCAACCTGCTGTAGTGGGAAGTGTCCCTGCCCCCCCAGGGCAGGGGGGTTGGAACTTAATCTTTAAGGTCTCTTCCAACTCTAGCCATTCTATGATTCCTTCTTCCAATGCTCCCAACTGATACGTCTTATTTCTCCTAAGATAATGTTTTCATAACTTTAAAAAAAAAAAAGTATATTGATGTCCTCTACATGGGTGCACAATAAGCTACACCAGTTCAAAGAGCTGGTACTAAACACTCTTAGAAACCGCATATTTGCAGTTGAAAACTTACCTTGACAGTTCCTGAAATAACATGCATTACCTTTGTGTTCTGCTGTGCCATTTGGAGGTGGTGGTGTTTTATGGGTTTTTTTTTTTCCCCCCCTCTGGAGTAATCAATGCAAAGAAATCCTGTAGGTTTTGAAGAGTGGGGAAAACTATCTAAAAAGGTTCCTAAATTTAAAAGAAAAAAAAGCACCAACCAACAATGTAAAAGGCAGCCTTTCTTCTATTGTGACAAGCTAATCTTGGAGTATCTATCCATTCTAGTAGGATTTTTGTGTTCTAACACTGGTCAATTTCTGTATTGCTTGTCAAACAAGTAACGTTAACGATTATAACTAACTATATCATTAATTTCCCTTTATTGAATCCTTTTATCGCATTTGCAGTGAATTTCAATGATGGCAATTTCTGCAATGGTTTCCATAAATCTACATACATTTATTATATGCATAATTGCCTGATCTCACTGCTTATAATCTGACGGTCTTCAGAGAGTTCATAATTTTTGGTATCGGGATATATATATAAAAACAAATTCTATTTTGCTCTTTTTCAGGAACTTCTGCCATGTTAATTACGGACTGCTTAGAGCATTGCACTTACCCGTGTGCCTGGACAGCAACAAGACAGGCTGTGGAGTACGAAAACCCTATTCTGTATTTCTTGTATTAAAGCCTTAAAGTGTATAGTGTTATACACTTTTTAAAATAATTGTATAGTTAAACTCTAAATTTAGTGATGCAACCATGTTTTATTTGGAGCTCAATAAAGAATTTTCATCTAAAGAACCTGTTACGAAGCAATAACGCGACCTCATGTCCCTTCAGTGTTTCTTTTTAGCCTTATGCAGCAAGTGTAAGAGAGTGTGTGAAGTCTCATGACTAGAATTTAAATGCTTTCGGAAATAGCTTGTCCAATGCAGGAACCAACCTGGATAAGATAAAATGAAGAGTGGTGTTTTACGCTGAAGCTTTTCTTTATTGCTAATTGTGACCACGTCTACCCAAAGCAAGACTCGGGTAGAAACAATCCTCCAACTTCCATTTCCTTCAGAAGCTTGTATAACATGAAGGTATTTTAATCCCTGTCAGTTCTATTCCACTGCTTATTCTCTTTCACTTGGTGTTTGATGCATTGAAATGTTTTCTCTAATACAGAGTCACAATTTTTCTAGTAGTAGTCTTGGATGAGGCTTTTAGACCTTGATAAATCTTGTATCTAAGGGTCAAGTTTCTTCAGTGCGTTCTCTTGTTTTATATTAATTGTGGTTGTGATAATTTGTAACAAATAAAATTCTGATAATTTAATTTCTTATTGTCGTTTTCCTAAATACTGCTTGCAAAGTGTGAGTGTCCCATTTCCTCAGTTATATTTCAATCAGATGCATTTTTCTTCACTGACTCTCAAATTCATCCCAAGAAAAGCATAATTTGGGAATCTCACTTGTTTTTATTTTGAAAATAAGCAATATCACTTAATAGCTTCACACCAGATCCCTTCTCATGTATTCCTAATTTCTAAGACCATATACTGACTGTCGAAGAATGGCTTTGAAATTTATGGGGACGTGGAGAAAATTCCTATTAACCCTGGCACTGCTCAAACTGTTTCAAGTAAGTCTTGAAAAAGATACCATTTTAAATAGATTAAAAAAAAAAAAAACAACCACCAACAAACTTTGACAGTATAAAAAGAAGTCTGTATTTTTAACCTTCAGGTATTTAAGGTGATCTCAAGTTGGTCTCAATCTGGAAAGATTTTCCTTGCTGTCATCTCTCACTGTACTACAGCTGCATTTCTGTAATGTTTTCCACAGCACACAATAGTCATTATTGAATAAGTTAAAGAAAAATCCAGAACCCTTTGAATAAGTGTGAGAGATGTGTAATAATGATCCCTTCAGACTGACAGGCAGTGACTGAACCTCTGGTGTGGAACTGCACCTAACACTTGAAATGCTAGCCAAGTCTAAAAATTACATACATAAATCTGGGGGGGTGGGGAAGTGGGGTGTGTGTGGAATTTAAATAAGCAGAAGGTGATTTCAGTTGCTGTAATTGGAGGGGACAGCAGGGTTGCCAACACAATCTCATCTGAGGAGTGCTTTGAACTGTTTAATGAGCGTCGCGTATCCAGCCTACCACTCTGCAGTTGTCATCGACAGAACTTCTTTATAGTGATGCTGAAATTTTCTGCCAGTATGATTTCCTTAAATATGTGGCTATCAAAGCTATTTGGTAAATCCAGTATATTTTTTTTTTCTGAGATTGTGTGATTGCTGAGTGGCCTAACACAGGAACCGGTAGGATCAAAAAAGCGAGCTGGCTGTGGACTATCCCTCTGTCTCTTGCAAGTGCTTGGCTTGATTTCACTATAAGCTCAAGGGCTGTTTCTGTGCTTTGAAGCTTGGGCTGCATTTCTGCTGGCATTTATTATTATTGCTAAGTAGTGGTCAGTGTATTTCTTGTGACTCTGCTTTGAGTGAAATCTGGATGTCATTGGGATAGTTTTGTCGTTGACTTCAGGACACTGTGTGTATCCCACTTGTGCTGTCATCGATGACTTTAACCTCCACCATGACACGGTCCTGATGCTCTGTTCCATGATGAAATTCTATATGACATAGGAATTAAAAGAAATTAAATTATGACATAGATATTAAAAGTTTTGAGCAAGGATGACAGTCTACTGCTCCAAATGAGTTGTCCTGCCTGCATCACAGCCTTTCCAATAGGGTTTGTCTTACTGTGGGGATCTCCACACACTTAGGTACATAACAAATGTGTGAAATACTATTTTATGACAATATGCATTAGAGCGAACCTTGAGCTCCTATGTCTTTCTCCATGATGGTGCAGAGCACACTTCTCAAGTTACAACTTCCCATTCTTTTGGGCAAAGCAGCTGAAAATAATTTAAAGATCAAAATACAAAGTTAAACTTAATATCCATCTATATAGAGAGATTACTGATAAATAGGATCAAATCTGAGTGGTTTTTGCTTCCGTTTCTCCACACAAAAAAAAAAAAACCACAGCATTTTAAATAATTCAGCGTTATGGTTGGATTTTTGTTGCAGGTTCTCAAATTGTGTGCTACAAGGCCCAACTTAAAGTAGATTTATTTCCAGTTTACTAGTGTAAACTGGTGTACTTTACTGGGGACCTCAGAACTGTTGCAGCCAAGTAAATGCATGCCAAAAGTCAGAATATCTTTTACTTTATGAAAAAGATTAATCGGAAGAAGGGGCTGAGAATTATTTTCACAAGTTCAGCATTTTTGTCAGAGACAGCTGCATTTGTTTAATGGGGAGAAAAACCCCTTTGGTAATGGAATTACTGGTGGTATTTAGTGTTTAAAGCATATATTGCTAAGATGATAAATGTTTGTGTAGCCCTCGGATACTTCAATGAGTTTGCGGCACATTGACCCTTGTCTTCAGGCAGACTTCCTCTACGACTGTGAGTCCAGAGAACATCTCTGGCAAACTTGGGTTTTAAAAAATGCTTAGAAACTGTAGCCGAGGGCAGAAATGAAGCTGCTTTGCTGTGTAGTTCTTTTTTAGGTTCCTCACTGGGAAAGTATTAAGAAAGTATGAAATCTCTGCATTCCTAAAATAGCAAATTAGGGAACAGGCTTAATGGAAACTTCCCCTTTTCAGTCAAAGATGTGCTTGGAAATTATGAAATTAAAATGATTTAGGTTTAATGAAGGTTTATGACAAAATTTCTCAGGAATCTTTATACCCAGTTATCAAAATAACTCATGCTCTTTCAAGATAGGAATCTTCTGAGCTAAAATTCCTGACTAAAGAAGGTTCTGCTGTTGTTACCCTGAGAGAAATCAAATGTAAATCAGTCCTTGGAGCTGAGTTTCTGCTTTTGCAAAGCTAAACACTTAACTAGTTCTTTATGCCTAGAACCATTTGGTATAAAATCGCTTAAGTGAGCTTATCTTTATATTGTTGCTGAAGTTTAGAATTGAGACAGTGTCCACATGAAGTGAAATACCGGTCCCTTCATGAAGATAAACTAACCAAAACCAACTTCCCTTTATTTATTTATTTATTTATTTATTTTTACTGACCTCCATAGGCTCGTTTATTTTTCTTTTCTCCCATTTATGCAAAACACAGTGAATACATTCAAATGCAGACTCAAGCAGCAACCTCTGAACCCAGTAGTTCATTGCCTTCTGTGGCAAAAGAATAAGTGGCAACTTCTGCTATTGCTGTTGATCTGTTTATGAAGATCCTGGTGCCCTAAACATTTTGTGAAGATGAAACGCTCACTTTTTAGTCTCTTTATTAAATTGATAAATTGCCTTGTCTCATCTTCTAATGACCCCATCTCATCTCTTCTAAAAAATAAAAAAAAAGGAGGCAAATCCCCTTGTTTCTAAGTTAATTCTCCTGTTAATGTAATCATCGGTTCAAAAACCCATGGATGAAGATACTCTTGCTTCAGATAGTGAGACCGCTGCATAATGTCACTGCTAACCATACATTCACGGATTTTGGGTTTTCAGTAAATAATTTTGCAATGTTCATATCAATATAAATACTTTCTTAAAATTTCAGTAGACCTTTCAGGATAGTTAATTACAGGCTTGAAAGCAAATGAGAAGTACAAACTATGGTGAATGCTGCCTACGTGCATATTGGAAATCATCTGACTAATGATGATTATCAGAATTATCCACATCTGAAAATTAACTTCATTCTGTTTAGTATAAGTTTCCCTTTTTTACAGCACTTGAGGCTCAAGCTTGAAATGGTTTGAATAGAAAATTCCCTCAGATATTTAAAGTATTCCAGTGGTGATTTTCTCATACAGCATATTAACAAGACAAGTGTGTGTGTTTTTTTCATTATTCACTTGAAGACTATATTTTTGTTTCATCAGAAATAGAGTCCCTCTAAGGCTGACAGAATTAAGGAAGTATAAATCAAGAAATCAGAGATGATTCTCAGGCAGTTACTCTTCTTGAAAGAACGGTGGGATAAATGCATAAGGGATTCTGGCAAAGTTTTTTGGTATATTTTATAGTGGTGATCATGAGTTGCATTTACTTTTTTATTATGCTTGTTACAGGTCTGAGGAAATGGAAAAAAATAATGAAAACCTATTTATAACAGGAAACTGGATGGGGTTGGGAAAAGACATGTTGTTAAAAAGCATTCAAAATGCTAAAAAACATTTTGGAGTTCAAATTCTGGAATGGCAGGGAAAAGCCTCCATATTCCAGAGCATATCTCCTCTGAGCTAGCTTGGGAAGCCAGGCAGTAGCTGCTAGTCTTTAAAATGTTAGGCATTTTTTTTGTTTTGTTTTGGGGGATATTTTTGGCGTAGATGACTCCAACAACTAATCCCTGGAGTTCACTCTTAATTTAGACATATGCGATGTTAGGAAGTTGAATTGATGCACCCCAGGTCAGAGGGCTAAGAAAAACACGAGTTACAGGCCTGGTCCTTGATAACTATAATTTTTTTCCCACCTGTGTCTAGGTAGTCTGGCATTGGAATCCCTCATGGTAGGAGTAACTTCCTTAGTTTTTGGTGATACCCTTCAAAGGTATAAACAGATGTTTTTTGTAAATGCCACAAATGCCCCTTTGAAAGGCCACTCTGCATATTCCTGAATAATATTTACCTGTGTGTGTACATAATTTAACATATTTGGTAAGGGCTTTATCAGAAGAATAATTCCAAGGACAGAAGATGGTATCTTACTGTGAGAGACTGAAAAGCTTGATTATCATTTATAATTGCTTGCACAGGGAGAAACTAACAAGTACTAAATGACTCTAATCTGTTAGTGGAAAAAAATAAGAGCTAATGCTGGGTGTCAAAGCCCTCCAGTTTTAAATGAGAAATTAGGTTCAAATGAGAGTGATTAACCACAGCAGCAAGCTACATGCACAAGAATGGGCTTCTGTTGGTTTTCCTACATAGCAGACTAGATTGAATGATCTAATAACTGTCTCTAAACTTGAAAGTCATGGATCCGTGATTGTTATGTAATAATTCTAACCATCACAAGAAACCACCTTTTTTTTTTTCCTGATTTGCAGGCTAATAGAGTAATCTGTGAGGGTTAAAATGATCAAAGTACATCCTTATTAGCAAGGATTAATTTCTGTGTATTTGTTATATATTTCATACATGTCTTATTGCCTTTACGAACAGTGAAAGTGTTGGTAAGTGGATATTTAGTGATACCAACACAACTCTTGTTCCTTACACAAGCAACATTTAGAAATCTTGTGTATCGCTGTGCTTAACTTGCAAACTATGCTTTTTGAAAAACAGCGTCTAATTATCAGGCAAGTCCCTCAGTTTTGTTAAAGAAAAGAAAGAGGCTGGATTTTTCAGTTCTGATTTATGTATCTACAACTCCAATGACAAACTCTTGACTGGTTGCTTGGGCTGCCCTTCAAGCCAATCAGGAGAAGTGAGCTCAAAGGTCAACTCATCTTTGAGACACAAGTACATTGAGATTGGATGACTCACCCTCTAAAAGCACCAGGCTCTTCCCCCTTGACTTGTGTGGGTGATAAAACTTATTTCATACAATAGTTTAGGGTGGAAGGAATTTTATAGTGAAAAATTTCTTCCTGATATCTAATCTAAATCTTCCCTCTCTCAGTTTGAAGCCATTACCTCTTGTCCTATGGCTACATGTCCTTGTGAAAAGTTCCTCTCCAGCTCTCCTGTAGGCCCCCTCCAGATACTGGGAGGCTGCAATAAGGTCTGCCCAGAGCCTCCTCTTCTCCAGGCTGAACCACCACAACTCTTGTCAGCCTGTCATTGTAGCAGAGGTGCTCCACCCTTCTGGATCATCTCCGTGGCCCTCCTCTGGACCTCCTCCAACATTCCGTGTCCTTCTTGTGTTGAGGGATGTAAAGTTGGATACAGTACTTGGCTGTATAAACCTTAGATGTCTGAAGTGAAGCATGGTGACTCCCATTTCTATTTCTGTTCCAAATCCAGCTTTGTTGTTACCTGGAAAACAGCAGCAGTTGATGGGTCTGGACATAAATAGATACCTGGAGAAAATCACTGAAGATAGCTCTCATAGCCATGTGTGTAGATGTGGTTTGCTGCACAGTATAGAAGGGACTACTCCAAATAGGTAGGAGAAGGTGAGAGGATGCATCTGTACCCATGTTGGTTACCCACTGCCTCTCCTGCTCTTCATCCATCCTTCCTTCAGTAAATGTCTTCTGCTCTGCTTGTTGTAAGGAAAAGACAGACAGACCCATCCTTTGATGGCTCTGCTTCAAAGGTTTCCATGACTCAGCCGCCTTAGCATATTTATCAGGGTGTTTTCATACTCAGTGTTTGTTTCCAGAGCCTTTTGTTAAACATGGCTACTTGTTTTTGTTTGTTTGTTAGCATCTTAAATCTAAGGATTAACTAAAATATTGGCTGAGAGGACTTGTACAAAAAGGGAATTTATGGTTATGCTATAAATATTAGTTGCTGCTTAAAGGAAAGGTTTAAATGGAATTCACTGAAAGAAAGTCTAAAGAGTAGACAATGCAGTTGAATTTCTATGCATAAAAACTTAGAATAATAAGGACTAAAAGATTTCCTATTTCTGCCTAGTGTCTAAAATATTAGTTTCCAGCCCCCACTTATAGCCATTAGATGCTGCACAGATGGAAAATAAAAATCTCCAGTGTACTTATCCAGTTATCCAGAGCTGTATAAGTAAGATTAGCTCTCCTTTGGAATGTGTGCAGGAAATCTTTTAACTAGGAAACAGAAAATATACAGCACTTCTGCTAATGGCAGTCTAAGACTTAATACTTTCAGGCTTCTTAACATTTAAGGAACTTGCTAACTTTCAAACTGTTGTGTTAAGGCAGAGGTGATGCATGTGGGTCATTTTGTACTACACAGAGGAGCAGCCGAAACAAGCCTGAAATTTACCATTGGTGCAATTTTTCAGGGGATACTACTGTTCCAATGAGGCTTTCTATTTCTACTGAGCTTGTATAATTTCAATATTCCTCAGAAACTGGAATTTTCACAGAAAAACATTAGTTTGCAGAAAAACAGGTGTTGGAGACAGAGTTACTATTTAATTTTAAAATAATTTCTTTTTTTTTTTTTTTAAGAAGATATGTATTTTTAAAGTGTGACATTTTCTCAGGACATGCGTGGTGTTACTGGCACGTCCACTCAAAAGACATGAGAAAATCAACTGGGGGAGAAAGCACAACAAAAAAAGTAGAAAATAGAGCAGCAGGATACCGACACAGAACTCTCAAACTGTAGTTCTCTGTATTCACGTAGTGCTGGGTAACCTGCCAGGTGGCCCTGTTGGAGCAGGGGGTATGAATAAGATGACCTCATGAGGTCCTTTCTAACCTCCACCATTCTGTGATTCTGTAACACAGTAATGTCACTGTGACAGAGGCCTACCTGAATAAAAGACTTGTTCTTCAATGATTAACTGTATCCTCATCCTACTTCCTCCCCTGCTCCTGACTGGTATCTACAGGTGTACATATGGTGCATTCCATCCTATTGTCCAGCATTGGCTCCAGTATAGATCCCTGGGGCACGCCGTGAGGAACTAGCTGCCACCATATCTTCAATCCAGTAACTATTACCCTTGGAGTCCAGCTACTTTTTTCAGTAGAGCCTAGTTTTCCAGTCATCATGGAGGTCTACCAAGCCAGTCACCACAGAAGACAACTAGGTTGGTCAGGTGTGATTTGCCCTTAGTAAATTCACGTTGACTGTTCCTATTTTCCTTCTTATCCTTCACACGTATGGCACTTTGCTTCTGGGTGAATTTGCTCCACAGCCTTCTCTGAGACTAAGGTTAGGCCAGCCAGCCTATAGTTCCCCATATCCTCTATTCAGGCATCAAGAACTTCACTATTTTTCTATCCTTAATTTTACATATGTTGGGAGTTGGAGTGGGGGAGGTGAGATGAATCTTCCCCCAAAACTTCCTATGTTCTTCATTACCTAGTACAATGGACTAATTACTCAGCATTTACCTAGATGAAGGTGGTTGAGAAGAACCAGAAGCTATAGAGGCCCTTCCTCCTTTCTGTTAAAATGCATGAAAATGAGGATGAAAAAAAATATAATATGTGCTTTCTTGTTGCTACTTCTCAAGTCAGTCATGGTAAAAGAAAGATGTTTACACTTCTTTAATTCTCCCTCTGCCAACAGACCGTGGGACCGTGCAACAGTTTTCTTCATAGCAGTCTTGAAGGATGCTGTAAACATCTGCAGGATTCTCAAAGGTACTTAGAGTACCCTGTAAATCCCTCCACTGTATAACAAGGCCTATGTGTATCAGGTATACTGGATCCACATAATGTGATCTTAAATCTGGACTGTAGTTGTTGTAGGTTCCTTTGTAGACATCTGTAATTGGTAGGAAGCCATTGAAGAAAGGGAAATATTGGTGTGCCAGGCATGATTTGGGTAGCCCGAGGAAGATCACAGCACTCTTTTCCTATGCTAGGAACCTCATTTGGTTGCCTGAGGTTGGCTGACACCTCCTCACTGACCCACATGAATGGCTTTTGAAATAATTGCAGTTGTTAATATAGTGATAGAATTAATTTAGTAATGAATAAACACAATAAAGATGAAATCTCTGTTCCCTCCTCTGTGTGTTCTCTTGTGCAAACACAGACTGTGAGCGAGCTGATTATAAATAAGTTCCCAATGATCAGCATATGTTAGCAGGAAAGCGTTGGCTTCTTCATGCTACTCCACCACAGAGCCATTATTGACGTTCACTGACGATAGCCTGTTCTGCTGTTTCAAGTGGAAGGTTGTGTAAATGGGAATGCTGTTAATGAGACAGTGCTTGAGAAACAGCACTACTTATTAATGTTCCCTGCAGATCTTTCTACTACTCACCTAGAGAGCAGGTAACATTTTCAATTATATGTAGGCATTTATTTTTCAAAGAGTTTCTCAGTATCAAAAAAACCAAAAAACAAAAAAACAAGCAAACCACAGAAAACCGGTGATCTGCAATTTATTATTTGTTTTCTTTAGTGTCTGCAGCATTTCACATCTAGTGGGCAGAACACAACACTGCATTACTTCATGTATCTGTGAATGCGTTGTTCCTATTAGCTCTAAGAGCCTTTAAAATTTAAAAAGCCTCAGCTACATTTTAAGATGGGCCTCCTGATCCATCTGTACCTTTCAAAAGAACAATAGCCAGAATTTTAAGTACCTGACCATAATATATTATAGTTTTATTAGGATGGAACAACCCTTAAAAGATTCACAGCTTTGATTTAGACAGCTACTTGCCCAAGTACAAGTTGCCACTCTTGAAGCAAATAGAGTTCCAAATTTTACCATTCGGGTCACATTTGCAAATCAGAGCTGCTATATTTGTCCAAAGCAGCAGATCTTTTGAGCTTATGGGTTGAGATACAGATGGGGAGATCACTGTGGTGGGGTGACCATGACTGGCCACCAGGTGCCCAGCAAAGCAGCTCTATCATTCTCCTTCTTCAGTACAACATGGAGGAGAAAATACGATGAAAGGCTTATGGGTCGAGATGAGGAAAGAGAGGTCACTCAGCAATTATCATCATGGGTAAAACAGACTCAGCTTGGGGAAATTAATTTATTGCCAATCAAAATCAGGGCAGGATAATGAGAAGCAAGAATAAATCTAAAAACACCTACCCTCTAGCACTCCCTTCTTCCTGCTCAGCTTCAGTCCTGATTTCCTCTACCTCCTTTCCCCAGGTGGTGTGGGGGACAGGGAGCAGTCATTGTGGTCAGTTCATCACACATTGTCTCTGCTGCTCCTTCCTGCTCAGGGGGAGGACTCCTCAAACTCTTCCCCTGCTCCAGCCTGGAGTCCTTCCCACAGGAGACAGTCCTTCTCTGAAGGAAGCTCTGATCCTGTGAACATGCAGTGGCTCTGGTACGAGGTCCTTCACAGGCTGCAGGATGGATATCTGCTCTACCATGGACCTTGATGGGCTGCAGGGGCACAACCAGGGTCTTCACCACAAGCTGCAGGGCAATCTCTGCTCTGGCATCTGGAGGACCTCCTCCCCCTCCTTCTTTACTGACCTGGGTGTTTATAGAGTTGCTTCTTTCTCATATTCTTACTCTTCTCTCCCAGATGCTTTGCAGTAGTTTTTTCTTTTTTTTTTTTCCTTTTCTTAAATATGTTATCAGAGGGGTGCTACCACCATCACTGATGGGCTGAGCCTTGGCCAGTAGTGAGTCTGTCTTGGAGCTGGCTGGCTGGCACTGGCTCTTTCTGACTTGGGGCTGTGGCGTCTCGCGGNCTTCTAGCGTATTCTCATAGAGACCACCCCTGCAGCCTTCCCTCCACTATCAAAACCTTACGACGTAAACCTGATACAGTCATGCATCAATTCTTGTCACAGACACAAGAGGCTCAACCTGGGGAAAATTAATTTAATTTATAGACAATTAAAATAGATCCACGGGTGAGAAAAAAAAACAAATTAAAACAACGCCTTCCCTCCACCCCCTTTTGCCCCATGCCCAGGTTCTCCAGCCTCATATGCAAATTTTGCATACAAAAACCACCTTTTACTCTCCTGAAGAGACCCACAGATTAGTGGCAGGGTGACATACTCCCGGCATCCCAGCAGGTCACACAAAGCCTTTCAAAACAGGCATCTCGGATGACTTAAAACTTATGGAAGGCAGTAATAGATAATAGACCACCAGCCTCCTGTTTAGAGCAACGATTTGTGAGCGTCACAAGAACTGCTTAGATATTCCATCTTTGGATGCCTTTTACATTTGCTGATTCTGTAATCAGGTGTAGCAAAATTCCTCTATGGGCAAACCATCCACCACTTCCTAAGCCTCTGGCGAAGCTGGTTATTTGTCTTTTAGATTTCCAGCAACTGCCTTAATTTTTCTCCCTGTACTTCCCCCTTTGAGTGAACCATATTGCTAAACCTTCCAGTGTTCATCCAGAGACAGGTATTTATTATCTCAGTTCAGGTCCCCATTGACTCCGTGGGTTGCACAGCTTTTGATTTGTATTTGGATTGTTGCCTTTCCTGTTTTCTGGGTTTTTTTCTCTCTTTTTATTTTTTTTTTCCTTTCCCTTTCTGGAAGAAGCCCAAGTTACTAGCACTGGCAAACTCAGTCTGTAACCAAATGTTCCTCCTCAATGAAAATGTATATGCAGTGATGACACCAGAACAGCACCTGCAGCAGCAGTATCAGAGCAAAGGGCCCTATAAGGTGGTGATTGCCAGCCTTCAAATAAGATATCAACCTTCCAGCTTTGCCACACAGGGCTTTTTAAGGGCCCTGTGGTACAGGAAGCCTAATTCCCACCTCTGTCCCAATAATCTGAATGGGTAATGACTGCAGTTTGTTTAGTGAAATTCCTGATNGATATCTGCTCTACCATGGACCTTGATGGGCTGCAGGGGCACAACCAGGGTCTTCACCACAAGCTGCAGGGCAATCTCTGCTCTGGCATCTGGAGGACCTCCTCCCCCTCCTTCTTTACTGACCTGGGTGTTTATAGAGTTGCTTCTTTCTCATATTCTTACTCTTCTCTCCCAGATGCTTTGCAGTAGTTTTTTCTTTTTTTTTTTTCCTTTTCTTAAATATGTTATCAGAGGGGTGCTACCACCATCACTGATGGGCTGAGCCTTGGCCAGTAGTGAGTCTGTCTTGGAGCTGGCTGGCTGGCACTGGCTCTTTCTGACTTGGGGCTGTGGCTTCTAGCGTATTCTCATAGAGACCACCCCTGCAGCCTTCCCTCCACTATCAAAACCTTACGACGTAAACCTGATACAGTCATGCATCAATTCTTGTCACAGACACAAGAGGCTCAACCTGGGGAAAATTAATTTAATTTATAGACAATTAAAATAGATCCACGGGTGAGAAAAAAAAACAAATTAAAACAACGCCTTCCCTCCACCCCCTTTTGCCCCATGCCCAGGTTCTCCAGCCTCATATGCAAATTTTGCATACAAAAACCACCTTTTACTCTCCTGAAGAGACCCACAGATTAGTGGCAGGGTGACATACTCCCGGCATCCCAGCAGGTCACACAAAGCCTTTCAAAACAGGCATCTCGGA
>VXBJ01004338.1:506366-525000 GCA_013400055.1 Nycticryphes semicollaris | reverse complement strand
TTTTTTTTTCCTTTCCCTTTCTGGAAGAAGCCCAAGTTACTAGCACTGGCAAACTCAGTCTGTAACCAAATGTTCCTCCTCAATGAAAATGTATATGCAGTGATGACACCAGAACAGCACCTGCAGCAGCAGTATCAGAGCAAAGGGCCCTATAAGGTGGTGATTGCCAGCCTTCAAATAAGATATCAACCTTCCAGCTTTGCCACACAGGGCTTTTTAAGGGCCCTGTGGTACAGGAAGCCTAATTCCTGCCTCTGTCCCAATAATCTGAATGGGTAATGACTGCAGTTTGTTTAGTGAAATTCCTGATGCCACTGTGCTTTCACATGCAATTTTTTTTTTCTTTTCCTGTCAAGTTCCTGTGTGGCATCGCTGTGTGGTGTTACACAGCTGCTTCTCACTACCCCAGAGATAGCTGCACTTCAGCAGAAGACAAAGAAATTGCTGTTCTTCAAGCATGTGAAATTCCCCGGGAGTAAAGAGATCCTAATCTTCTGCCTTATTTGACTTTAAAATGTTTTTCAGACATCTGCAGATTTAAGAGCCATGGTTTGGATATTGGTAGAGATGCATCCTCAAATTATTATATGCCTGCAGAAGACTAGTTCTTTTCACCTCCCCACCCCCCCCACTCTCAGAAAAATAATTTAGTGAGCTCTTCTAGAAGAGACAGACTTTCAGGGGCTTACTAAATCAGACTAAATGTTTGCAATTAAATTTCAGTGTGCTGGAGGTCATTTGTATTTGAAATTAAAAAAAAAAACAAAACAACAAACCCACAGCCTTATGATTCTACCAGATGTGTTCTTCTTGACTGTTCTTGGGATGAGTTATATTTAATTTGAGTTTGTGTTTATTCCTACTGTATTTTTTGAGCTGACTTCCACAGTTTATACCAGAAGAAAATCTGACCTAAGTGTTTTGGTAAAATTACATAATAAGCAAGCAATCTCTGATGCAAATGAGATGGTAAAAAAACCACTGGAAACAAACAAACAACAAATGTATATTTTCTCAAGAGGGATGATGCACCATCTTGGCGATTTCATATAACATGGAATGAGGACAATAAAGAAGTGACCTTGATGCAGATAACTTGTTTCAGAGTAGCTATGTGTGGTAGGCAAAGTCGCTCCTTCCTGTTACAGAGAAAAGTCCAGTCATGAGCTGTTTCTCTTTGGCAGTATTAGCCAAGCCAACTGAGAAAATTCTCCTCCAAAGTTCAAGGATGCCAATTTCCCAGACCCTTGGGATCAATCTCTGTGTACCTGGAGCTCACCGAAGAAAAGCTCTTTGCATAAAGGCCCTGAGTAGGCATGAGATTCTTTTTCCTGCTCTGTAGTCTGCATAGTCCTCTTCATCACAGGGGCTGGAAGTACCTCCACAATGTGGAATAATGAATCTGAAATGAGAGATGGGTTGTGTTTCACAAACTGTGCAAGAGATGATCACCACTGTCTTGGAGGATGAGGCAGAGTGCTTCTTAAATGCTGGATATAATATAATGAATACAAATGAAGCAGGTTAATTTAAATAGGTTAATTAGAAGTCATTACATTTTATGAGAGATCCTATGATTCAGAGTTGAACAGGCCCATAAGAAGTGGTGAAAGGCAGCATAAGTTTCTCATGTGCAGGTGTCTAACAAAGTTTCCTTTGGGCCTGGTTTGCAATGATTGATTCCACAAACCTCAGTGTCGTATCTGGAAATGGCTTGCTAAAACTCAATGCGATGAATAGCACCTGGTTTGGACACTGAGCTGGGCTGGAGGTGAGAGTATTTTAGCTAAGAATATTTAGCAGATCGTCCAGTGACAACCAAAGCAATTGCTTTTAACCCTCAGCTCACTTCTATTTCCTACTATCACGTACAGTATGATGCTATCGGACTTGTTATTTAATGTGTATTTCTGCCCTGTATGTAGTGAGGTATGTCCAGAGTTTATTTTCTTTGTTCTGAAAAGTTTAAATGGTCATTCTCTCATTTAAAGAAATTCTAATTACAGTTTGCTCATTACTACTGTAAAAGCAAACACTGGAGTCAAGGGTCACACCAAGCGTAGTCGTTCTGTGGACACAAGCCAGTAGAGCACAGAAGATCTACATCCAATGCTTTTTTTCTGCATTTTTTTAAGGTATGTAATTGAGAATGAAGAGTCCTTCTGACCTTTGCAGGTCAGACACGTTAAGTTAATCTGACATGTTAAGTCCTACTGCATGAAGTTATTAACCATTAGCTAAAGTCCTGAGCTACGAGAGCATTGAGGGCAGCACAAGAAATCCCATTTTCTGCTACTACTGTCCGTAGCTGGTCAGCAGAGGAGTCTCATATGTCCTTTTACCCCCCCCCAAAAATGCAAATCCAGCAATTCTTTCTACAGCTGGATAAAGGGAAGGCAAACCTTATTTAAAAGGCCACAGGAGACACTGCCTGCCCTCCCTTTCCTTGTGTAAGCATTGTGTCAGCTCTTAGCAGTACTATTTCTAGGAAATCATCACAGATTTTAAGGTTGAATTTTGCAGTCTCCGACTTACAACTCTTGTTATGCCCTTGTTAACAATGTCAAAATAATGTCTAGGGTGTTTGCATGCAAACTTATGAAATGAATTAGCCTGGATCTGTTACCGAGCGTTTTCATTTTGTTCTAGACTAACGTAGGTGATGAGAATATTGCATTTTCTTTGACTAGCAGATGCAAATCTAGAAGGCAGCACCGTGACATCTTTTCTTTCACATATGCCAGAACTGATACAGCAGAGGAAGCTTTTCAAGCTGAAGAAAGCTGGCAGAATCTGGCCCTAACAGCACAAATGCTATGGTGATAATAGCTATTAGGAGAATAGACTGCAGTGATAATACGTAAGAAGGCTTTAGGAGGAAAAGAAATCAAACAAAAAAAGAACTATCAAAAAACAAAAGGTGGTTCAGATAAAAAGGTGTCCTGGTATTTAAAATCCCCTGCATTGTTCATTAGCTATCATGTTCACAGAGCTGTCTGTGCTGACAAAGGGATGTACTGTGCTCCATCACGGCGAACAGCGCAGGGAAAGAGGGAGTAGCTCCACTAGTCTAGTGGGACTGAGAGCTGTGCTCAGCAAAGCCAGCTCTTTTGGTCCTTTTAATAAAATGACAGTAATTTGACAGTAATAAACATTAGGCTGTCAGTGTAATGTAGCAGTTTGCAAATAATGTTGACATTATCTTATGCTTCATGTCAGAATGTGGGTCCACTGCATCAGCTGATTAATGGGGAAATTGGATGAAATTCTTTAAATCTGACAAAAAGGAGCTTGGAATGCACCGAGAATGAGCTGTCTTTTGTTTTCCTCTGTTCTTTTTAGCCCTGGTTGTGTTTTTTCATCTTCTTTTTTTTGTTGGTGTTTGGTTTTGGTTTTTTTTCCCCTTCATTTTGAGCATTTGTGCAAAGCTGTGACAAGTTGAACATAAAAGATAATGCTGTCTTAACTACTGGAAGTTGCATTTAAAAAAGTCCCAGAGTTTTTTTCTAGAAGCAAACAGTTCTGAAATAGTGAAGGTTTATTTTTTGATTTGGTGGGGTTTTGGAATGGGGTTTTGTGGGGTTTTATTTTTGGGGTTTTTTAAAACACCTTAATCATTAACTTTTGTCTACCTACTGTCAAAGATTCCTACATCTGAGTGATAAAATACAAATTATCATTAGCCTTCCAAAATTCATATTAATACTGAGGGAATTAAGGACACAGAAATTTGTCATTGCTGTGCCAGGGATTTCCTCTGTCATTGCAGCCCATGTGTGTGAGCCAAGCAGGCTGTCACACCAAAGACTTCTCAACCACATCCTTCCAAATCTTATACCTCTCACAGAATCTTTTTCTTTCTTTCAAGATTTCATAGAAATGCATCTGACTTCAACTGACAGGTACTGGGAAGATTTGGACCTGGCATATATTTTGTAACTTTATATCATCCAAATGCACTTCATGCCATTGGGGATGACAGTCAGAAGCAAGCTAGTGGACATATATGCAAATGACAAACAAAATTATCAACCGGCTTCTTTTCAGAAGAGGAAGTATCACCATCTAATAGCCTATGTTTGAGGAAGCTGCTGGAAATATATCTGGCTCACAGCGATTTCTGAGTGTGCTGGATGTGGAGAATGGCAGATCTTCCCATCTGTCTGTTTTCCCAGATGGCCCACACAAAGGGAACATCCAGCACCACCGTTACACATTTCATAGGGTTATCAGGTATTGAGGTCAAATGGGACCCCAGGAGATCTCTATTCAAACTTCCTTGTCAGGGCTGGGTTTGCTGTGGGATTGTATAATATTGTTCAGAGGTTTGTCCATCTGGGTCTTGAAAACCTCCAAGGATGAAGAAGGTGCCTGGGCAACCTTCTCCACTGCCCAGCTCATGGGGCAAAAAAAATTCTCTTTATATCCAATCTGAGACTCTCTGAGCTTGTTGTCTCTCATCCTCCCACCATGCTCCACTGTTAAAAGCCTGTCTCCATCTTCTTGATGGCCTTCCTGTGGGTACTGGGGGCTGCTTTTACGTCCCCACAAAGCCACCTCTTCTCCAGGCTGAGCAATGGTGATCCCTCAGGCTCTTCTCAGGGTGTTCCAGCCCTGATCATCTCAGTGGCTTCCACTGAACTTGTTCTAGTTTTTTGATGTATTTTCTGTATTGAGCTATTTAACTCATGTTTAAGATGGCTGAAATATTATATGAGCTAACCACTTAAAACCCTTTGGACCAGGCACTGGTTCTGATGGTGATAATAACTTGCCCTCTCCACCTTGGAATCCCATGGGCAAGAGGACAGGATTATCCTACTTTCTAGATGCAAAATGCAAATGTATTACCCAACTTGGACAGAGATGGTATAGTCGTTCAGTGACAGAGTCATGATTATTACCTGGAACTTTAGTCATTTTCCAGCTTTGCTGGACTGGACCTCAAAATCCATCCGATTTTGCTGGCATGGGTGGCAATTATGAGTGAATCGGGAATAAGTGTCAGTAAGTACTCCCAAGAGACACTTGACACCCTCTACGGGAAATCCAGCAGCCAATATTAAAAATCAATTAGTATTTCCAGAGCACGACCTTTGCCATACAATATACAATGACCTTTACAGACCAGAGAAGAGTCTGTTTAATGTACTATATAATGCCACATGATAATGTCTTTCGTCACTTAGGTGTCTTATGATTAAACTCAATTTTCTCAGCCACCAATTGACCTTTATCCATCTCCTGCAATTTAGTGAATGGAAGTTGGTAAAAACTAACAGGGTATATACATCATATTGTGTCAATTTCTCCTTGCAACAAGATACAAGTGGGCAAGTAATTTCAAGCAAATTTTGTGTTTGTCCAGGTGAAGGAGAAACTGTTGAGAAGCAATCAAGTTTCTTTTGCATACATCATGTCCTACATGTACATTTTCCATTCAGCAAGAAAGTGGTTATAACTAGTCCTCTTTTCACTGTTGGGTTCTGTTGGAGATGTTCAGTAGATAAATATCCATTTAACAAGAGAAGGGTGAGAGATTTGTATACCCCAGCTGGTATCCCAGTAAACACAGAGAGACTTTGCCTCCCCTTCTCCACCTTTGGAGATCAGTCTGTAGTCAAAGGATGTCCAGTAGTTGATACTGTGCAGAGCCATAGTGCAAGAAAAGGCCTTTGGGCTAGTTGTTTACCTTCTTGCTGAAGTAGTGGCTTCCCATGATTCAGACACTTGCTGGCCATAGAGATCTAGCAGGTCTGTATCCAAGGTCAGTAGGAAAGTGAAGTGCCACTTGCCTTTCCTGGTAAGAGTTCTTAACAAAATGTTTCTGTTTCTTGTAAATGTTCCTCACAATAACTATGACCAAGACACTGTCTCAGGATACGAGATCATGAATTCTGGTTCAAACAAAAGCTGATTTAAGCTCTTCCTATAGAGCAGGCTGTGGTTGACTCTTACACCAGTAATGCAAACAAAGCATTCAAAGGGTATTTTTGAAATTAAGCTGGACAGGACATCATTGTAAGCAATTGAGTATTGTGCTTCAGCTTTTCACCATATTTTCCTTCTATTGAAATAGTCTGGAAGGAAGTAAAGTGAGTGCTGTTGTAGCATGCCCCATCTTTTCTTCCCCTGCTCATCTCCATTCTGCTCACAGTGTCTGAAATTTCTTCCCTATCATAATTGTCTTTTAGAACTGTACTCTGGCAAACCTTTCCTTAAGATCTTTTTTTTTTTTTCCCTTTCCAGATCCCAAGGATGCCAGCATACGGCAATGAAACATCACCACTGAATTACTGTCTCTTTTCATGGTAATTAGTTTATTCTTTTGGCCTACATCTATGGTAGCTGATTGAATGGTGCCAGGAATGTTCCCAGGAACAGGGACTTGATCGCCTGTCCTGTTAAATGGTTCCTGTTATGATTTTGGCCCCAGCCAGCTGGCACTCTCCCAAACATATCCTGGACACAGTCTGGGAATCAGCACAGACCAGGGACCCTTCCCAGTTAGCAGTTTGGATGTGCCCACCCTGTTTGATAGGCTGGGAGAGTTTAACAGTACCGATATAGGCAAATCTGTGCTAAAGAACGATCCCAGGCATATAACTACCTAACCATATTGTAACCCAAAAGCAGTGTCTCCCTTTCCCTCTTTACCTAAAAAGAACCCTGATTAGAATTAATTCTTAAAAAAAACCTTAGGTGTTTTTTAACATGCATAGTACATAGCTTGGGGATCACTAGAACTATAATTTTCTGTGACAGCCAAATTGGCGCTATTCATAAATATATATTGCCTTCCAGCCATTGATTATGCAAATATGTGCATGTATATGTTGGACCTGCTCCACAGATGAATCAGGGCTGTGTAGTGAAAGTGCTTTACTGCCTAGAACAATTGCTTGTTGCAGCAATTAGGAGGTATACGATGAATAATGAAGAGAAACAGGGGAGGGGAATGGAGGACTTCTTGCCTATCATGGTTGAATACCGAACTGTAGAACTGGATTCTATCCAGTGCGGAGCTCCCAAGAGATGCTCCACAGGAGACTGAGAGCCAGCATGTTAGCCTAAGGTGGAAACTTTTCCAAAGTTATCATGACACCTCAGAAAAGTGTCTCTTGTTTGGATCTGGAGGGAAATCTGGGCTACAGAGATGCAACCATGACTCATTCTCTTCTTTAATTAAAAAGTGTGGAGTAGAACAAGACAGAAATAATGTCTTTGGGAAACAGTCATATATGGCTTTATCCAGATTGATTTGCTGGGTATTCAAGTAGAGTGTATCCTGCAGGATCTCCTGTCTAATCAGATGGTAGGTGTTTTCAAGCAGAGACATTTCCTTCTCTCAGAAGACCTGCAGAGGCAGTCCTCCGCCCATGCGTATGGCTTCACATATGGCTTTTCTAGGTGACCACATATTCACTCTTAAATAGTGATTGCTTGCGATTAAATCCTGCCTGTAGTGTGCATCAACCATGCTTTCATACAGATGTCATGGCTTTGACACCAAATGCAGATGATGGCTTAAAGTGATCTTAACCCGATTGCAAACTGTTCAGATTTCAGTGCACTGGCAGGAAATTTGTAGCAATAACTAGAACTTCACTTCAAAACTGGAGACGTTCTGCAGATACTTCCATTTTCATGGAATGTGTGGTCCTGGATTAAAAATTCTATTACATGAAATAAGGACCAATTTTTATATCATTAAAGATGGAATACAATTTTTGTTTTGCATTTCATCCAGCTATTACTATCGACACATTGTTAAAACAACCCTGTGCTCCAGTGATGTACAATTAATTGTCCCCAGAATGTAATATCAAGGATAGCAAGTATTATTGATTAATTTCATGATACAGGTTACAGTATTCACTTTAGAAAGTCATTCAATACTAGTTATCAAAATATATGCAGAGGACAGGTGAAGGTTAAGAAACTGTCTGGAGAACACAGCTAACAAAGTAAACTCTCAGCCGTGAGTTCTGTGCATGACTTATTACTTCTAGTAATGTAAATACGTGCATATTAGAGGCCCTATTGATCATCACTGGCTACATTTCAACTCAGAATTATAAAAGGTAGTAAGACAAACATGGAAAATAATAGCCCATTAATCTAGGTAACAGAAGGGAACTGCGAAGCTTAGCGCCCATTTGAAAGTCACTGGTGGAACAGAGTTTTATTCGACCCACGTAGTAGCTACAGAGCGGAGGAGAAGGAAAAATGATATCTTTCTTATTTGTCTGAAACCGGTACCACACAGGTACTACTGCAAACCCACACATCTTTATTATTATTATTATTATTAATATTATTATTATTAATATTATTATTAGTAGTAGTATTATAATTTTCCTTAATATCTAACACATATTTATTTGTTTTCACAGATGTACAGTAACTTCCATTACAATCAGTTTACTGAATGGAGGGCAAATATGAGGCTTCTGTGTCTGACACAAAGATGCTCTAAAATCACAGGCAATTTAATTAATCCTTTTCTGCCCCTGTTTTTCCTTTTCTCCAGTTCCTTTGCATTACAAACATTTATCTAGAATGGTACTTACCTCATCTTGTTCCAACTCCTCTTCCTACTACAGCTGCATGCTCTAATGCCTTATTATAATACAAATGAATAATAGCTCTTACACATCAAGGAAGAATTTCAGAGGAAATTCCATTTTGGTAAAAAAACCTAACCTCTTCCCATAACAACAAACAAATCAGCAAAAAACAAAAAACTTCCCTTCTCCTGAAACTTATCATGAGTAATTGATTTTTAATGTTTCATATTTATGAAAGTGGACAGAAAAAATCAGACCTTTTGGAAGCTAAAATGTTTTTTATACATTGAATCATAGAATAGTTTGGCTTGGAAGGGACCTTTAATGGTCACATAGTCCAACCCTGCCGAAATGAACAGGGACATCTTCAACTAGATCAGGTTGTTCAATGCCCCTTCCATCCTGACACTGAACTTTTCCATGGATGGGGCATCTACCACCTCTCTGGACAACTTGGGCCAGTGTTTCATCACCCTCACTGAAAAAAGATTTCTTCATTCTATCTAGTCTAAATCTACCCACACAATAACTTTCATCTAAACTATACCAATTTCACTGAATTTAGATTGCTGTTTCAAAGAATCACAGAATTGTAGTGGTTAGAAGGGACCTTTGGAGACTCTTGGCAGTTTTTTGAGGTCAGTGGGGCAGTGAGGGAGGTGGACTGTCTTAAGTGATGAATGTGGTGGAGGTCACTTGAGTTTCCTCCTGCCAACTAAAACGAGAATCCCCTCCTTTCCCTGGCTGGATGCAGTCAGGCAGCCATCTGCAATTGTGGGCTGTTACACTCACCCGATCACATCAACTTGCACTGTCTGTGAGGAATTAGAAATCCTGTCTTTATTGCTAAGGAGAAAAGAGAAGGAATCACGGGCTATAAAATGGAAATGAGCAGACTGAGCTCTGTCACTGTGGTGGCCATCTGTGTCTGACAGAGTAGCAGATTCATTTAGCTGGTGGAAACACATGATGCGCTGAATTACAGGATGGGAGAAGATGGAAACCTGAACCCACCTGAGCCCTGTAAAATTACTTTTCTCCATGATGTGGCAGCTTTGTCATCTTTTACAGTGACTTACAGGTGATAACAAACACCCTCTACGTGCGGTCTAGTCTAACTTTCCTATTGATTTTTCTCAGTCCCGTGTGCTTGTTTAATAAGAAAAATGTTGCTCAGAACTCAATCTGATAATCTTAAAGATGTTATTTACTTTTTGAAAGGTGAGCTGGATTATGATTAATACGGTGAATAGCGAAAACCTAATAGAGTCAATGTTTCTTTATATCTCACAGTGGTCCAGTCCTGGTATGGAGAAGAAAGTAACAGTCAAGCCTGAATTAAACACTCTCAGCTTTCATGTTTTGTGCAAGGAGTTTTGATTTATTTATTTATATCTATGTATAGGCCCCTGTTCAATGAGATGACATAATGTCATCCTACTGCACAGAATGGGGAGGAGAAACTTGGGTATCTCAGGTAAAAATTCCTTCCCCACTTCCCTGCCCCTTTCCAGGGCCAATCTCAGCGTTAGTCTCCTTGAGCACCCCTCCCTTTTGATGATCAACTGGCTAACATGATGCATGTTCTTCTCTGAGTGGCTCAGAGCCACTTTTTAGACGGCATGATATTTCCTCTGTCTCTTGGTTGCACTGGAAGGCTGTGACAGGCAGAACCCTCACAGCAGTAGTGTAGCCCTGGACTAAGAGTACAAGTCATCCATGCCACCATATCCCCATGCCACCTCTCTCCTCTCCTTTCCCTCTTTAATGAAAATCATATCATGTCAGTGCACCAAGACTCTCAGCACCTCCTTTAGGAGTCATCTTAGGATGTGACTAGTCACCCATCAAATGTCTCTTGCCTCCTTCCACTGGAAATAGGGGATCATTTATAATGAGCCTGAGAAGATACAGCTTCTACTTGGCAGATGAGGCAAGATGGATCCCAACCTGAGAGTTTTGCCCTTCCTTGCTGGTTCTCAGAATGGCTTCCAAGGCCCCAGATCAGCCATGAACCTGTTGTAGGAGGTCTGCGTGGAGTCTTTCCTGTAGAAGATACAGAGTACTTCTTGCTATTGATTTGCAACAGCTCAATATAAAAGTGTTTTAGGTAGCAGAGCTTTACTGGAACCGCAGTTGCTCCTAGTGCTGCTGACTCTCAAAGACAAAGCATCGTTCATTACACACTTCCTCTTGAGATAACAATGTACATTTGTCATGTTGTGCAGGAGCCTACAAACACCAGTGCTTGCTTTGATTTTCCTCTTGGCATCCCAGCTGGGCAGTGATATGTTGTCTTGTCATGCTGAACCATCACTTTGTTTTGATATTTTTTACACCGTTACATAACATTTCCCAACATCTTGAAATTGGAGCTGGGCCTAAATGGATGGAAAAAAACATTGTTAAAACTTTCCTATTAAAATGGAAAAATAAAAATAAAAAATGAATAAGCCTTTATGCGTTAGTACTCATAAGTACAGCATGGTTTGGTTTTAACTTGTAAATTTAAACTGATGGTAGCTTTTCCACTGTTAAAATGTACAAAATTACTTACCAAAATTATTTTAATAAGCCATCTACTCAATATAGTAAAATTTCTACCATGTTCCAAATAGGATCAGAAAGAAATTGAGCCAGTCTAAAACACCATTCAGGATTATTTTTTCTTACTGATGCTGAGAAGAAGACATGATGTGCTTTGTGAATTCTCACCAGAGTTGTTTGACTCTTCAGTCAGGACTCATTCTGCTGAAGGCAGAAAGCACAGTTAAGTCAGTAACATGTCAGTGACACTGTGATGCCATCATGAAGCACAGTGAAAAGCCACAATAACTCGCGATCATTGGCCATCTCCCCTGGAGAACTGTGATTAAAAAGCATTGGTTGCAGGGTTTTCTGTTTGTTTCTTTTAGTTATCTCTCTCTTTTGTTTTAAAAAGAATAAAATATGCATTAGAAAGGTACCGATACAAAAATGGAACTGTAGAATATTTTAGGTAATAGAGTCTATTTTTTTTCAGTAAGTGCTACTGTGAGCAGTGAAACATTCATGGTGGAGCCTCCACTGGTGTGGACTGTCATGTCAAGATAGTTGTTCTTGTTAAACATGTTTCTATGGATGGAGAATTCATAACATTCCTCTCCTATGTGGATTCTCTGGTACTTAAATTACAGTTGAGGTTGGGATTCACCATTCCTTGGGGAGCATGCTAACTTGAGTCTTCTTTATTTATTTACACAAAACATGAAAAATTTGTTTGATTGGTTGGTTCTTTCCCCCAGTCTGGAAGACAGAAGAATTTCATTCATTTCCCTTCTCTACTCACCCTCGTGCCCTGGTGACTGTCCCATCTTGCAAGCATTTTGCTCTTGACCTGTCTGTTCCTTTGTCTCATGTATCTTCAAAGAAAAAAAGAAAAAGGAAAAGAAACAGAGAAACAAACCTGAAAAAACCCTAATTGCCTTTTCAACATTTCTCCTCTCCTGCTCTTATTAAAGACACTGTCTGAAATGGTTTGCTACAGCTAATCCAACAGTTTTGTTGATGTTGCAGGTATGTCTAACTTGGTATGCTTTTGCATTTTATATTTTAAGATGTTTTCTTGCACGGTTTTAATCTCAGAACACTTGGCTTCACACTGGAGAGACTATAAAAGGCCATAGTCACCCAAAAGACTGTTCTAGATGACTATGAACAGAAGATAGCCCCGCATTCGTGTTTCTCTTGAGCTCTTCTTCAACCTTACTGATGCTTTTCCTACCATAACTCCCACGTGTATAAGAAACTAGTTTGTCAAGTTTCACAGGCCTTTTTCTTTTGACTTTTCTTCTTTTTGTTATCAGATCATTCAGCCAGTGCCCATTCTTCTTTTCCCTTCCCCTCTCCAGCTGAATGGCTCATCTGTTGTATCCCTTCTGGCATTTAACTTCTGAATTGTCTGGGCAGGGACTCTGTTGTTGTGATTTATCTTTATAACACCTGGTCCTAAGGGACTCTGATCCCCAGTGATGGTTTTTCAGCATTCCTGCTTTCCCACTGATTCTGTCTCATATAACAGGCAGCTCAGGAAGTACCTGAAATTATATTAAGCGTATAACCGCATGACACATCCCAAGAGAATATGTTTTACAGCCAAATCTTTGTTTATACAAAACTAACCATGACAACTCTATACTTTCTGGTTGAACGGTTCAAGTTAAGGACAAAGAGTAAGCCTAAATTTACCCTCTTTATTTATCTCATTCAGTCTTCATGTTATTTTTCCGCAGTTTACTTAGATACACAACAAATAAAGGTTGTTTCCTTCTACTTAGAGGTTTTATTGCTTTTTTTTTTTTTTTTTGAAGGGTGACCTTATTGCTAGTGAAGAGACAGATAGACAGGCAGCTCAGGTGTCTGAAATTGTTTATTCTAAAGTTTACCAAGCACAGTGTGCGTGCCATTGATAGGACACGACCAAATGCAAAAGGAATGAGGTAGCTTCTCCTGGTGGCTTCTTCAAAGAGATGTGTCTGAGCCAAGGCGTAAGAACACATGTGCTTCTGTCTAAATGCCTGTGTGGCCATTAACATCCGAGAGGATGGGTAAGAAATAACTGGCAAGGAAGGATAGTACAGGAAACACTGAATTGGTGATGCAAGTGCAGTTGGGGAAAGTATTAGGAGGGAAGTGATAGCTGTAGGTATGTGCCCATGATGACATAGCTCTGAGTCGTAGGATGGTGGAAGGCCTGTGGCCTGGAGTTTTGCTCTGAGGAAAGAGAGTGAGTATACTACTATTTGGGTGGAGAATATGGAGTGCTGACTCCTCTTACACGTGTAAATTTTCTGGAACTGAACTCAGAATAGACCTACAGCTATGGTGGTACTCAGACAAGCCAAATCTGAGAGCCCTTGTTCATGTGCAAACTTCTTCCAGCCATGAGCTGACTGGAGAGATTAAGGTGGTTTATCCCTCACACTCCGTGTGTTGGGTTTATGGTGGTCATTGTCTCGACTTTTCATTAGAGATTATGCTGGTACACAAGTACTTAGGAGGCAGCTGCCAATCTGTCCCTGTACCGTTGAGGCATCATATTTACTTCAGAAAGGTAAAGAAGGAGAGGGGTGGTTGCCACTGGGAAATCATAAGACAATCTGGCATGAACGATGCATCTCACTCCTGCAGGAGGTAGTTGGGTGGAAGTGCCAGGAAGCTTGAATTAAGAGTATGCCAGAACATGTGAAATATTTAACACTAGACAACTTTTAAAATTAAAATTAAGGAAAATTGGATATTAAAAGAAATGCCTGAAGAAACAACAACAACAAAAAAAACCAAACAAACAAAAAAAAGGGCTGCTACTTTTAAGTATCCTTCAGGGTAAGTGAAATACAGGGAGTTTCATATTATGAGATTTTTTAGTGTCCAAACAAAAGAGGAAAGAAATGAATATATATTGTCAGACTTTAAAAGAAAGAAAAAAATAATGAGAAAGAAGTGAGTGGAGAAGAAGAAAGAAAGAAATTAGTAGAAAGAAGGAAAGAATAAAGAAAGAAAGGCAGAAAGAAAGGAAGAAATAGAAATACAAAGAAAGAAATAAAGAAATGCAAAGAAGTACAAAGAAAGAAAGAAAAGATGTCCAAGAATGACCTCTTCCATCTCAGGTTTTATTTTATTTTGCAAGCCCATTTTAAATAGCAGTTTTGAGATCATATTCCTTGCTTCCTCTAAATCAGAGTTAAACATAAAAGTTTGTTCTGCAATTGTTCACTTCAGCCTCAGCGTTGTATCTGTGTACCCTGTAATGACTGTGACATTGTGTAATATGTGAAGTACATTGAGAGCAAAGTAACCTGTAAACAAAAGGGTTGGTTGGAAAAACCTGCACCAAGATTTTTGCTATTCCACGGGTCACCGTCTGTGATTGCACCAGAAACACATCCCTTGCTATTTGATGTCTGCATTGTTGGCAGGGAAATTTCCTCTTAATCTTTAGGGATTAGCTGGAATAGTAGAATTTCTAAAAAAGGATGAATCTTCACAAATTTAATTAAGGAGTTGTTTCCACTATTATGATTTTTATGAGTGGAAAATAGAAGTATTAATACTACTTGCACAATAAGACTATAGTAAATTATACATAATGTGGATCCTTTAAAAAAAGTATCCTATGAACCCCTTAAAAACCCTACAGAGGAGATTTACTATGGAAGTAAAGAAAAAACCCTATCTTTTTCAAAATAATTGTTTTGGAGTCAAGTGATATAACCTGCTGAACTGAAGCCTGAAAAAGTCAGCTTAGTATGAAAAGTGACACAATCCACACAGAGAAGTGTCACAATCAAATTTCTCTGCTCTGTATATCAGCACATTCAAATTTGTTCAACAAGATACAGTACAGGAGGTCCTGCAAAGACAAACTTCTTTGCAATTTCCCTGGCATTGAACCCTGTAGGTTGGTGATTTAAACAAGCTATTGGGATTTCCAAGAGGATATGTAATCAGAATGGAAATGCACTGGAAATTTTTTTATTCATGCTACACTGGATTTATCTCACCATAAAGACACTTTGCAATGTCCTTTTCTCAGGATCAGTGCTGAAATGTCATTCTAGCTAATGCTTTGCATAAAAAAGGGCATATTCTATGAAACGTGAAGTTGGTTCTCCTACCAGAATCAGACCTGATGAAGGATAAAATGATAAAGAATACAAACCCACAGATATTTGTCTTGGAAATGTCAGAAGTGGCTTTTATTTTGTGGGTGTGAAGAGGGTTAGGAGAAAATATTTTAAATTACCTTATTAGAGAAAAAGGAAAATGGACATGCTGGCAGTAGGTGTGAGGCAAGGATGGACATCACACAAGGTGTGATGGAGGTATGGACATTGTCTGCTAACCTCAGTCCCTGCCCAATAACATTTGGGGAGCTGCTGTCTGATAATGGCTAAGAAGGTGGTAATTTGCAATTGCTACTACTGATTGGAGAAAGATTGTAGCCACAATTTGTTTGTGCTAAAATAATAACACTACAAATAATAATATTGCATTTTTTTGCCTTATCTTACCCTTACATGCCCACATGAACTGCTTGTAGCCTTTGTTTAAGTGAAGAAGTGATATCAATCAACCTAACAGAAGTACTGCAAACTGCTACCTGGACATCAGTTTAAATCAAAATTATTTTGCATTTAAGGGAGCTAGGAATAGTATCTGGTGAAATGCTAACACTGCTGTTTTGCAGTACAGTAGAGAAGCCAATGCAGGTCATACACAGATTCAGCACATTGGATTATAGGTGTCACTGAATGTGTGCATGGGCTCACATCTAAGTAGTGTATGATGGCAGTGCCTGTTGACTAAAGGTTGCCCTTTCAGCTGAGCTGTGTAATTCATCCTGTGAAACTTCCTTGACTGTTACGGTGTATAATACATAACTAAATAAATAAACAAACACACACCATCCCCATGGTTTAATCCAGTCCACTTTGTACTGCATAGAAGTAGATCTGGTAGGACTCTAATTGGACACTGAGAAATGGAAACATCTAAGACCATGCATTGATGTCCTGAACAAAAGAGCTGCAACAGGGTAGGTTTAGGCTGAACATTAGGAAGGAATTTTTCACAGAAAGAATCATCAGACACTGGAATAGGCTGCCCAGTGAGGTGGTTGAGTCCCCAACCCTGAATATGTTTAAGAGTCATTTAGATGTGGTGTTGGGGGATGTGGTGTAGGGGAGGAATTTGTAGAGTAGAGCAGATGGTTGGACTTGATGAGCCCAAGGGTCTCTTCCAACCTGATTCTGTGGTTCTAAAAAGATATCACTTTGCCTGTTCAGCCTGCTCCCAGGATTTGGATTAAGGAGTCTGGGCAGGGAATTTTTTCCCATAAAAAATGATGTTTTGAAATGTTGTTTTACTGCTTGCCAGAGGAAAAATAACAATTGAAAATTACCTGTGAAAGGGAACCGAGCCTTGACTCCAGAGATGATGAGCAACAGGAGCTGTGGAAATCCTGTAGACTTTGAGACTTCTAGCTAGCATAGAGGGAGTTTTGTCTCTTGAGGATCCATGAAGCTGCTCTGTTCTCTGATCTTGCCCCATCTGGCAGTCAAGGTGTCAAGAAGCTGGGAATCATCAGAATCTTTGGTAACCTGGTGGACTAGTGTCCTGGGTCAAGCAACGCAGGACTAACTTTTCTTCTAATGCTGGGAAAAATTACACTTTTAGAAGACTCTAGTGTCTGGATTCATGAAAATATTTACTTTATAGCCAGCTAGGTCTTGGTGTTTTTGAGCCCTGCCAGGTGTAGGGATAAGGAGGAGCAAAACCCAGGCACTTGACCCAGGCTGGCCAACAGGATTGTTTCATATCATGAATGTCACATTCAATATAAATTAGAAATGTTTGCTGCATTGTTCTCTCTCCCTTGATGGCAGTTGTACAGAGAACTCCTTGCCCCAGTGCTGGACACCTGAACCCTTCCCTTCCTCCTAAAGATGCAGCATTCACGATGTTCTGCATTTGCTGTCCCCTGCTGGGAGTGCAGAGCTTCCTGCTGACAGAATGGACTGAGTGTAGTCCTTGTATATCTTATGTTAGTAATGATTAATACTGGTTCTTTGGTATTGCTAATTATTTAGTCTTATCCTATTAAACCTACTTATATTTCAACCCTCGTGTTTCTTTGTGTTCCCTGATTCCCCTTTCAGGGTGGGGAGAGGTCATCAGGTAACAGAATAATTGTCTAAATGACAATAAATTGTTATGGGTTTTCTCAAACAATAACAACAAGTAAGTAGACTGAAAGGTTTGAAATGGACAAAGCAGTAGGATGCACATGAGAAGCTTGTAAAACTAATCATCTCCTCAAAATTGCTCAATTCTGGCTCTTAAGCAAATTCTGATAAGAGAAAACACTTCAGCATTACTTTTTGATTTATATTTCTACAGTACCAAGAAAAATGAGTTCTTCTCATTTTGTCCAGACATTGCCAAAGAAATAATATTAAATACCATTATCACTCAAGACTAGTGCCCTTGAAATTAATGGAATAAAACATCCCTTGGCTTTAATGGAAGTAAGTTCAGACTCATCTGTAGTTTTCCCATTTCTATTCAATGTTTGTATCACCCACAGGAATTGCTAAAATGATGCTAAGAGGTTAGATTAGCAGAAGGGAAACAGAGACACAGGAAATGAGATCCCATATGGGTGAGTTTGACTCACCAGAACACATAATCAAGCTTTTATCTGCTTTTGCTGGCTACAGAGTTATTCCTAAGTCTTTAAGATGTTTGCCTAGGTCCTGATTAATCAAGGTAATCAACTAAGGTAAATCAATTAATCTGCCAGGTTTTCATTAATGGTGGTATTAAGAGAGAAGAGTCATTGAGGGCATAAATCTGGTTGATATAATCCTAATTTGGCCATAGACATGTTTCAAACAACAGCCTACCCCTGAGAAGGTGCATGAAATCTCACCATGTCTTGTTATGCACAAACTCTCAAAAGAGGGCTTTTGTCCTTCCCCCTAGACAATGATGGCTCTTTATTGACCATGAAGTTTTATGGCCTTTGTACATTTACTACCTATTGCTTTTGCATGCAGATTGCAACGAAGTCTCAAGGGCATGTTGTCAGGTCAATTGCAGGCAGTAGAATTTATTTTCCTTTAATGATATATAATGATTATATTAATGATAATAAGACAATATTTACATATATAGTAACAGACTGTTCAATACTACCTAATTAATTTTGAAGAAAAAAGGGGTGCCTGGGAAACTTGGTGGTATTTGTTACAGTCTTATGGGCACTGTCTACAGGCACCTCTGTTAGCTGTGTTCAACTTTGATGATTCTCCAGGTTCTCTGTGTACAAGATTAATTAGTTATCCTGTACAAAATTCCAGTTTTCTTTAATTTGGTAACACATTAATTTGTCAATGTATACTTTCTTGGAAATCCTCTGTATCTGTGAACTGTCCATTTTCAAATAACCTTTGTAACTGGATTGTCCATCACCTGATAGTTTACATCAGAGGCAGATTAAAGTAACTTTAAGTACCTTTTTT
>VXBJ01004338.1:479315-506343 GCA_013400055.1 Nycticryphes semicollaris | reverse complement strand
TTTTTTTTTTTTCCCCCAGGTATGGTTCATGATGTCCTTAAGACAGTTTTTGTCGTATATATTTTAAGTTTCCAAGATTTCTCAGCATCCCTAGATATCCAAGTTACTCAGCCATAGTAAGAGAATATGTTTGTATATATGTATGTGTAACACTTCTATAATTACTTATCACTACTTTATATCTAATTACAACAATGTTGTTGGTATTTATCAAACTTGTTTAATAAAATTTATTCACATTGGGCTTCAAGCTAGCACAAGCAAAGATGATCTCCTTTCTTTTTGTCTGGAGAAAAGCTCTCTGGCAGAATTTGCTGTCTTGCCTTAGCTCCCCCTTCCCAGGGCAGAGTCTGAGGGGGACACGGGGCTGCTGACAGAGCCTCAGCACAACGGTACCCAGGCACCCATCTGCTCAAAGTTGTTGCTAAGGAACCTCTGCTGCAAATAACAGCAGCGCCTTCCCCCACCTGCTCCCACGCCGGCTCCAAGGGCTTTACTCCCTGTTCTTGACTCCACAGATGAGGAAGCACCAGCTGCTGCTGCTGCAAGATTGTGTAGAAGTTTTTCTCTTGACCTTTTTTTTTTTTTTCTTTTTTCCCTTCCAATCACTCCTTAAATCTTTCAGAGTTTAAGCACCTGCTGCCACCCTAGAGGCAGATTTTTAGCGTGCTCCCTCCCCACTATGCTAACACCAATTGTTGCAGAGCACTTTCCCTGGGCCCGCTTCCTTGCCTGCTTTTTCCTTGATGTGGTGTATCCCATCAGGATTCAGACCCAAATGGGTTGTGCATGGATATACACTGAAAGGGTGAGAATTCATGTAGCAAGTTCCCTTCCCTCCCTTCTCCCTGCCCAAATGCATGTACTCGTCCCTTACAAGAACTGTGATTTGGATCTCATAATTCATGTATGCTTGGAGGGAAATAAAAAAGTATGTGTCAGACTATCCTCAAACT
Organism: Nycticryphes semicollaris; assembly: GCA_013400055.1. Taxonomy (NCBI): domain Eukaryota; kingdom Metazoa; phylum Chordata; class Aves; order Charadriiformes; family Rostratulidae; genus Nycticryphes; species Nycticryphes semicollaris. The sequence goes on along the minus strand of VXBJ01004338.1, from coordinate 505,387 downwards.
TTAATGATTACTCTATTTGAATTAATTATACCCCTTTCGGTATTTTTTGAAAGGTCTGTGGCTGATGGTGTGAGATTTGATTTTATAAGAGCAGAAAAGTTGACCACTCATGTGATTATGAAACGATATACGGTTGAGCAAAGATTCTTTATTGAGAGCTAAGAAAAAGTTCATAGGCAGAGCACCCTACTATGAATAATCTTCTTATTTCTAATGCCACCCAGCCATGCAGACTTAAAGATAAGTACAGATGAACTAAGAGAGGCTGAAATTATTAAGTGTAATGGAAATGGACTTTAAATTTGGTGAATCAAAATTTTGCATTAGCTTTTTTTTTTTAGTACACTTAAATTGCCACCATAGCAGTTCCATTTTCCTCATCAAATTAGTTAAGTGGGAGATGAAGTGATGCGAGTTGCGAGTTCTGATCTATCAAGGAATCACAGCCTCTAAGATGAAACAAGTGAAACACGGAAATAGCTGTTGCAAAACCAGGCCTGGTGCCAGGGGGAAATGGAGGCTTTTATTCTGCAGAAATTCTTCTGAAAGAAAGCTTGTGCCTCCAGTGAATACAGTGTTATCCACCATATTCTGGCATGTCTTTCTGTGTCATGGACTCCAGGCCTTTTTATTCCCTACTTCAGGCAGCTCAAAAAGGGAGTTGGGTTATCCACCAGCTGGGAGAGGCAGAGGCTTGGAGGAAATGTGACCTGCGTCAGAGCTGTTGCAGGAAACATCCCACAGCTGATGATGTTTAACACAGCTCATTGTGAGACTGGTCCTACTGGTCTGGAAAGAGTCGGGAGGCTGGGATGCTGCCTCCAAGGGTTTCTGGGAAAGCTATGGCACAGCATAGACTTTGTCTGCAAAGACTATGGAGGGAGAGTCTGCCTGGCCTTTTATTTGCCCGCCCTGAACAAGGCCAGGAAGGCTGCAGCCCTCTCATGGAGTTGATGGTCTTTGTAGCCATGAGCATGTCCAGAGACTCACAGTTCATGAGCAGCACAACATGGAGTGAAGGGAAATATGAGAGATCCATGGTTAGGATGGATAACTCTCCTGCTGATCTCACACTCACCTGTGGCACACACACTTACGAAAATCCTTTTTCTTTTTTTAATACGGATTGCAGCACGTCAGCACCAGCTAAAGAAACCAAATCAAACCTGACAAAACCATACAAAACACAATGTATTTGCAACCAGACACGAACCAATAATGTATATATTGCAACACTTCAAATTGTGTTTGCAGGAGAGACTGCATTAGAGGAATCATGAAGTTTGTGTTTGAGGTATTTTTTTTTTATTTCATTTTGAAAGCAAACATCAAAAAACCCAAACCTTTACTCTTTCTTCTTTTAGTAATTCCTCTGTTGCAATTCTCCCCAGTTAGCAAGGCAGTGCGAATTTAAAATATTGTTGAAATCAGCAAAATTATCTGAAAGTTTTTGCTTTCGATAAAAATACTTCTCTATTTAAAATTAATTTGGTCTCATCTATGCTGTCCAGAGTCATGATTCCATGAAAAATAAAGTATGAATAGCTTGCCTCTGGTTTCTGACCTCATGAGTCAGATGTCCTTAAGTATGTGCAGGTTTGGGGCCTATAAGCACTGTGATTCTTCTCTTAATTGAATCAATGGGAGCTCTGCTAGTAATTTCAGTGGGAATAGGAATTTTTTTAAATGAAATATTTCCTTTTTTTTAGGGTTTTTCCCTAAAAAGTATGCGGGAGGATTCTTTTCATCTTGACTATAGGTTTAGCCCAGCTTTAGACTAGACAGGTGAAACAAGTATTCTTTTGAAGTTTATCCCTCAAGAAAACTCGTATTTGTATAAAGCATCTCTGTTTAGCCACTAAAAAAGAGAAGCCACCCAAACTGGAACATCTCTGCCAGTGTATGTCACAGGAATGCTCCACCCAGTCCCAAAGGACTGAGATGTAGATCTCAGTGTAGAGATCTCCAGGCTGGCTTTGTGTGGGTAATTTTCATACCCAGAGCAATACAAAAGCATTTGTGGTGCTGAGCCAAAGCAATTCACTGCGTTGTCCCCTGCCCCATGCCATGAGAGGGTACTGCGGTCAGAGCTGCTTTGGAAATCTCTGTCCTTCACCCTGTTGCATTGGCAAAACATGTGGTTTCTTCATCACCTCAGGGAGACGGTTTCTCTTTTCTGTTTTGCTTATGGCAGCTTCTGTTATTTGATGTTATCAGAAATCAGGGAATTGGGCGCTTGAGTACTTTTTAATTTGTTCTTTATTTCCACTCTTTTCTCTAGGATGCATTGGTTATTAATATGGCAAAATGACTTAGCTATTTAACCTGTTTGTTTAATTAAACCTCCAAGTGCCCAGAGACATTTGTGCCCAAGAAAAAAAAGGAGTCCCAACTACTTACAGAGGGAAATGGGAAAACTACAGCTAAAATATCAGGCAAGGTAGACAGTGAGGATTATTTGACTGTTCCAGCTCATGCCTCACAATAAACCAGAGCTGTGACTTATGTCTCTGGTTGCTGTGATCCCAGTTCTACTGTTACAAAGATACAAAATAAAATAATTGTGTATTAAGGCTGCCAACTCCTTATTCCCTATCCTTAACTAAATCCCCCTAATATTCATGCTAAGGAACTGATTATAGGGTGTGCTGTTAGTTGTTGGTTTTTTTCTCTTTTTTTTACCATCTGTCTGCTGTGAATACATCTGAAATCCCTGGCTTCACAAGCTAAAATGTACTCAACAACTCTTTTTTTTTTTTTTTTTCCTCTTCTAATTATCCTTTTAATTTGCTTCTGCTCAGCTCCCACACCTCCTCCCCCTTACCAGATTGTTTATATTTTTCCAAAGAGCTTCTGAGAATTGCTTACCCTGCTCTTTGCACCCTTTCCCTGCTCCTCATTCCAGAAATTGCTGTCTCTTGTCCCCTCCCTTGCTGTGATCTTGCAGGAGTGAATGTGGATCACACCCTTCCCAACTGTTTCTGACAAATTGCCCCACAGAGCAATAATCGATTATATATTTATATATATATTTTCCTGTTTCTCAGCCATCCCTGCTCTGCATTAGCAAGTGGGATAGATTCCAGTGATTACAGAGAGGCTTGGTACAAACCAATAGTACTTTATTTCTGGAGATAGATACTTCATCCAATGATGTCACCAAGCTACACAAGCAGATGCTGAGATTTGACTCATAATATGCCTGTTAAGTAATACTTGAGTGGCTGGAAAAGAGCAGCCTGTAAAGAAATCATGGGACCGACCCTGGAAATGGTATATCAGTGAAAGATTTAGGAATAAAACAATCAGTCAGCTTCCCAGCCTGGAAGCTTGATCTGAGCTTGGGTACAGATAACTAGCTCAAGGTCTAAGTGAGACTGATGCGCTTACCTCCAAAATTGCATTCCCATGACTTCTTTTTCAGGAACTGTTCAAGGCTGGTGCCACTTGAACTCTCCTGCCTCTTCAAATTTCCTAGAGCTCAGAACATCCCAGTCTGAGCCCCTACCTCTTGTTTAAATGTAATCAGGAAGTAGGAGCAAGGCAGCGCGAAGGCGATGTCTCCTGAGGAGCTGCGTACAGTGCTTCAGATCTTACCTAACATGCAATGACAGAACTGGGTTCCTCAAGAAGCTGTTGCTGGTGGTTTTATGTAATAGCAAACTTCATAAACACATTTATAGATATCTATAAAAAGCATTTTCTGTAGTGCCTGTATATAAATTGGTATGAATTTCATGTAACATACACCATATATGCAGAACACAATACATATCAGGCATTCATAACAAATTGTATATAACCAATATACTGTGAAATTTTATAAAAATAACAATATTTGCATATAATGTTAATATATGTTCTACATAATGTAAAAACTACAAAAAAACCCCAACAAACAAACCCAACCCAGTGACTGGAAGATCCATCAGTGAAGCAGTCTAGGATGCAAGTATCCAGTCTCTGTGTCCAGGTATTATCTGTCCTATTTATATTGGAAAGGCAGAAAAGGGAATATGGAAGTGACAAACTCTAGTCCCTGTTGAATCTGAACAACTATCCAGAGTTCAAGAGGCATTTTACCAGACAAAGGAGCATGTAAGTAGAGAACAAGGGTGGAGGAATTGCCAGTGGGAGATGGAGAGGGGGAAGGATGTCTAGTTTGCAATTTATTTTTTTTTGGTACATATTTGTTGCATAAAATCTGAAAGCATCCTCTGCTGTAGGTTTTTGCTCTTAGGTTTTTAATACTTTGAAGCTCCTCTACCGCTGAATCAAGGGATTTATTTTCCCCTTTTCTGCATTCCTCTTCATTGTATCTGCAAGAATAACCATGAAATTGGCATATATGGGCTAACTAACATGTTATATTTGTATATGAGTAGCAATACTGGAGAACAGCAAACCTTGATGATGAAGCATATAGACTTAAACATGAGTTGGCTGAAGGTATGTAGAGAATTTCAAGACTGCAGAGAAAAAAAACAGTAATGAGGAAAACATTAGGATATGACATAATAATATTATAGAGTGGTGTCTCTAATAGTTCGGGTATATGTCAAGAGTAAACCTGTAAATAATATCCTCAGTGCTATAAAGATAAAAGTAAAAAAGCAAAACAAACCAGAAGCAGAGAAATCCCAAAATGCATTGGACGGCTCTGGTAGGTAGAGGTATAAAGAAGCCCTCAAGCCAATATAAAACTGAAAGCAATTGAAGGATATGAAATGTTGAGCTTTTATAACTCAAGACATACATGCTAAAGTTGTCATTTTTTTACAATGGTGCCATGTATAGTTTTATGTTCATATCTGCTGCTAAACAGAAATTCCAGTCCTTCATGGAGAATTATTTATCTAGTTACTAGAATAGAATAGAATAGAATAAAATAGAAGTGACTACATTTTCAATAGATAATCTAAACATATTGATCTCTGAGAAAAGGCAGTAGTAACTGGCTGCCAGTTGGACTTTGTACCCGTGATCATCAGTTTTAGGCTGAAGGTCGTGCTAATTCTGTGCCCACCATCAGCCAAGTCTCAGCACCCTGATTTGTGTACCCTCCAAACCCATAGGCTTGAACGTATTCATTTGGCTTAACATCTTCCTCTGGAGAGGTCCATGCTGCTTTCCCACAAAGTCTGCTAGTAAGGTTAGGGAAACAAGAGGCCAAAGATCAGAACTTTTAAGTGAACATTGTAGAGTATAAATGGAACATTGCCTTTCAATTCCAAATACTTCATTTTATCAAACTGATTCAAATTATTACAGTTCAGATATATTTGGCATTGAATATTGTCTATCTAACCTGTTGTGGTAGGTATGGGAAAGGTAGTCCAGAGGTTTCCTCGCACCTTCAGGTTGGTGTCCTCACCTGTATTTCCTTTCCCCCATGTTTTCCTTGATTGTTGAATTGTCCCAATGATTCACATGTAACTGTTTTTTTGAACAGGAAGTTTTGCCATTTGAGAAATGAAAATGCCTTTGGTTTGGTCTTGCTAAAAACCAAACCAAAACAAAAGTGCTGAAAGGACACAACCTTTTCAAACAGTTGTCTTTCATCAAAAGAACCCAAACAAATAAATAAAAGTTGACCAACTCTCACTGGTGGCATTTCCTCTGTCCCTTGTATTCAAGCTCAGGGCTTTTCTCTGAGGTTAGGTGCACTCCTGTGAAAGTGAAGCAGTGCATCAGAGACCTTGTTCTTCGTTAACCAACTGGGTACAAAAGACCACAGGAATTCACACAACTGACAGGGTAATAGACTGGCCTGAGCAAAAGGAAGGAGCACAGAAGAAAGACCCCAGACCTGGATCTCTTACATGAAGAAAGGCAGCCAAGGGGAAGAGATAGGCAAGATGCCAGCTGTACAGTGATGCAGATTTCATTATACTGCAGAGACTGACCCTGAAACCTCCTGCCAGCCAGGGATGCTGTAGTATCGGCTGTGCAGCCAGGTTTTCAGCAGAGCAAGGACCCTGACTGCAGACTTGATCAAATGGGCCATCAATCAAGTGATTCACATTGTGTACTTAAACCTCCTGCTCAAAGTCATCTTATAATTCATACAGCTGATGACATCCCAAAGCAGGTGCCTTAAACTTAAAAGAAGAACTGCAAAAGGTGGTAAAGCAGCTGAAAAATAAAATCTCTGGTGACTAATAATAAACACCAGAACCCCTTCTCCTGACCTCCACCAAATAGGCATCTCATAAAATCATAAAAATGAGACTTTTTAGCTCACTGGGGATTACACTTTTATAGCAATGCAAGGAGGAGCATTAAAAGATTACTGGAGTAGGAAATCGCTGACCATGTAAAAAGTGGGCAGTGAACATAGCTTTAAAAGAGATAGGACAAGCCAAGTGTGAAAGACAGGCATTGTTTCCTTGTATGACTCGCTGCACCAACTAAACTCCACAAAGCTGGCTGGATTGAAGCTGGAGCTTGATCCAAAGAACAAACAGGTTCTAAGTGCCATGTAAAATGGCTTGAGGCATCAGTATGACTGCACAAGGAAGTCTGAAATGAGACAGAACTTTCACAGACTGACAGTCTTAAAGCCTAGAAGCCAGATGGGAGACTCTAGGATATCTCAAATGGCACAGTCATGGTCAGACATAGTAGATAATTGTAGTACAGTTTGCCCTAGTTAACTCGGGAGATTCCTACCTGTTTTGTGGTAGGACATATTTGAGTCCTTGCACCACTGATTTCAAGCTGTCTGCCATTTCCCATTCTCTACTAGGCTGTGACTGGTAAAGAGGGGAAGCCTTTAATGCAATGCTACTCTTCTGCATCAAGGATCTGCTGCTACATTGTTTTAAACAAATTAAGTTAATGGAAGAGGGAAGGAAATCACAGCAGTGCTGTAATTTAGATTCTGAAGTGTACTTCATGTCAGTGGCGCAGACTTTGCATGTAAGTCATTGCAGTGCTTCTGTGTTCACCTCCTGTGTACAAAATGGGCATAACTGCATTTTCCCTACTTTATGAAAATGACCTGAGGTGGGGTGTATTATACAAAAGGAGGAGCCCTGATGCCCGAATAGAAGGTATCATCATAGAGATGGGGCTGATGTGCAGTAATAGCATGATTATTGTCAGGTCTGCTGTGCAAGAGTCTTAAGCGGAATCTAGTTATTATGAAAAACTGTATACCTAATATTCAGACAGCTCCCTAATGTTGCATTCAGTATGAACAAGGCAATAATGGCTCGCTGGAAACAGCTTTTTACTTTCTTAAAATTCAATGGACCTAAATGTTCCCTCCAGAGATCCCTGTGTTCTAAGTTGCAAATCTTGTTTTGCTGGAGCTGATGTGCTAGGGCACCTTAAACAATATGAACAGACTATGCTAAAGACCTCAGCAAAGGTGGCAAGAGCTGTTTGCCAGCAGCTCTTTAGAGAGACACCCTGATGTATATTAGTCTCATGACAGAAAGTGGAAGAGTTTGGTCTTTATACCACTAAGAGTGAGTAAAACAGGAGAACAGATATCAGGATGCTGGTTTTATTGATATTGATATATACGTATGCATATATTTAAAATAAAATTTACAAAGGTTGTTTTTCTGCTGGCATCATTGCCACAGGCAGTACCAAACCATAGTGTCAGAATATAAGACAGACCTCATAAAACAGTCTTAACTGCTACCCTTAGGAATATACATCAGCCCACGGTCTGACTGTGGAAGATCTGTTACATGGTATAAAATATACACTGCACCTCAGGTACTGTGTGCAGTTTGGGGCGCCTCAATGTCAGAAGTACATCAAACTATCAGAGTGTGTCCAGAGGAGGGTGACCAGGATGATGAAAGGCCTTGACATCTGTTCAGTCACTAACGGTTTTTTGACTATAGGCATACGTCATCATTTCTCTGAAACACGAGTTTTAAATTAATAAAATGAGGCTATATGTGGGGAGTAAGCTAACTTTCCATGGGTGCACCTGCTGGCATGTGTTTTTCTTTCTGAAAAGAAAGCTCTGCACCCACTATGGCTGACACAGCTTCATAGACAGAGACCTTATGGGAACACACTGCTCTCCAGGTGTCCACGCTTTTAAGCCAGTACTGGATGGCAACAGTGAGCAACATGTGAAAAGTGCACCTGGGTAGAGGAACTCCTCCGCTTGGTGCCAGAGCTCTGGGAGGAAGTGTTGAGATCAAGGCTCCTCCATGACTACCCCACCTTCCCAGGAGCCCTCACGTAGTGGGTAACCAGGCTTTGCAAGTGGAACCGAACAATAATGAGAATGATGGTTCATCTAGGTTGGTGGTGTCACTGAGGTTGTCAGCTTACAGCCTGTGCCAAAACTGTTTCCCTAATGATAAAAAGATGGGTCATTGTCATAGGAGACTCCCTTCTGAAGGGAACAGAAGGCCTAATGTGCAGACAACACACTTCTTAGGGAAGTCTGCTGCTTCTCTGGATCCCAGATTAAAGACATGAAGAGAAAGCTTCCTACCCTCTACGGGCCTCAGATTATTATATGTTATTGATTTTCCAGGTAGGCAGTGATGAAGTTGCTATAAGAAGTCTAGAGGCAATCAAGAGAGTTTTCAGGGACTTGGGAAAACTAGCTACGGAGTTAGGAGCAAAAGTAGTGTTCTCCTCTGTCCTCCCAACCCCAAAGGGGTTGTCAAGCAATGGAACAGGCTACCCAGAGAAGTGGTGGAATCACCATCTCTGGAGGTGACGAAAAAACATGTGTATATGGTGCCTAGGGACATTGTTTAGTGGTGGACTTGGCAGTGCTAGGTTTAAGACTGGACTCAATGATCTTAAAAGTCTTTTCCAACCAAAATTATTCTAGGATTCTTGACCTTTAAACAAGGCAATGGAAACTTGGCCAGCACAGGGTGATATCCCATCCCTGGAGATGTTCAAGACCAGGCATGATTGGACTTTGGGCAATTTGGTCTAGTGGGAGGTGACGCTGACCGTGGTAGTGTGGGGTGGAACTAGATGACCTTTAAGGTCCTCTCCAACCTGAACCATTTTATGATTCTGTAATGCTGCCTCTCAGACAGTGTCTTGCAGTTAGGAGTTCCCAGATCTTGTGTCCCATGAGGAGCTGGAGCTGGAAGACACTGCACTTAATAGATGGCTCCTACCTTGTCTGCTATGAGTCACTTGTACTTTTTAGCATCCAAAATCTTTCTATGTGACCTTAGAGACATGCTTTTCAGCCATGCTGGAATACCTGATATTCATATAGAAGCACTGGGGAAATGCATAAATAAATGCACAAGAAAGAGAGAAAATAATAGTTGTTGCCTTGGGGATTTTTACCCAAGGGAAAAGAAGACAAAGTTGCTCACCTAGCATCATATTCTGCTCCTTTAGAAGGTAGGTATAATTTATCAGGACTGTGTATCTATTTAAAATTATGGCAGCTATAGATTCCAAAATAGAGTTTACTTTCAAATATCGGTGGTCATATCAAATCCTATCACTATGTCAACACTGACTTGCCAACTGTCATGAAATATTGGAAGTTGGTGAAAAAGAGAACATATCAAAATTGGCTGTCAGTAAAATCAGTGGAGAAAAGAAAATGCATGTCAGTAAAGACTTTAAAGAGAAAGAAAAAGATATTTTTTTCCTTATTTGGTTTAAGTTCCTGGGATAAATGCGTATTTTAGTATGTAATTTGATTTATGGTCTTTTTAACAGTTTGTATGAAAGATTTGGCACAAACTAGCCATTCAGTGAAATATCATAAAGACAGGTGGGAATCCAAAATTGTTTTAAGAACATAATTTTCTGTGGTAGAGGAGTATTTTTAATGTCGTGTTTCCTGCAGGAGGCGTGGCGACCTGGTTCAGGAACGGCATGTCGGCCAACCCCGGGCTGCTCGGTCCATCAGCTCGCAGACACCAATGTGGTGGACGGCAAATGGCCTTTATTGATAGATAACATGGAATTATATAGTTTGGGTTCACAACATCACTTCCGTCCGCTTACATCCTGAACTAAGTGCTAAATGCTATTGGCTATAGGGAGAGGGGGGGCCTATCTTTCCATACATCACGAGATCTTCTGGTCGCCAGACCCTATAATGCAACATGTCGTACTTGTATTTATTGTGCTTTTATTGTCTGAAGTTTTATTAAAAAAGATAGCAGAAAATGACAAACAAAATACAATTTTGTTCCCTAGTAAATGGGATTTGTTGTTGGTGCTAGAATCTCTAGGCCAGGATCTTCTCTCCTACTTCTGTAAATAGGTTAGTGAAACTCAGTGGGGAAGCATGGATGTACAATCGGTGCAAATCTTTTCTTCACTATGTTATGTACTAATATTCCCTCCCACCGCCTTTTCTTATAAAAGCCCCAAGAATTTAAAGAAAATTCAGAATTCTGTACAGCAATAATTATATTTTGCTGTTGCATACTGTTTTCCTTTCAAGATTTTAAAGTTCTGTCTGGGACATTCTCAATAATTTTGGCAGGACAGATCCAAAGAGACATCAAGAATTTTTTTTCAGGCATGCCTAGAAGATCTCAGAGCAAAATTTCTATGGAAAGTGCGCTGGGCATTCGTCTCTTGTGTTGTTGAGAATTGCAAGTAATTTTTGAAGATGGTTTTGGCTCCCCGGTGTCATTGCTAAGAAGCCCGTCCTTTCCTTCACATGAAAATCTTTTATGGCTGCCAAAATTGGGGGGCAGCACTCCTGGAATGAGGCATGTGACAACTGCTTTAAGGATGCATTTCAAAACTTAAGCCAGGTGAAATATATAAAGCTACATCTCTACTAGCAAACTGGCCTTGGGAGAGGTTGCACTCTGAATATTTTGTATATGTGGCTAAACTGCCTTCTCCAAAGCACACATCTGCATCCAAACTGCCTCTGGAGGCAGCCTCTGGTCCTTCTCTATGCTGTTCCCTGAATCAGTCTGACCACTCTATGGAGGTATAGGACAGTATGCAGATAAATAAAAGTATGTGTTGCAGACAATGCTGAAACTCTAGTCCTACGCTGCTCTGGTCCTGTTTATTTTATTAATTAGGATGTAGCCAAAGAGACAGCTTGGGAATTAGGAGCATAAATGGAGGTCGTATTATTCAAATTTCATCTGCCCTGCTAAAATGTCAAGAAACCTACTGAGCACTAATGTACATGTACATGTACATGTACAAATAGATAGTGAAAAACTAGGAACTATTTTCAGCTAGTGAAGAATTTTTACTATTACTGCTAGGCAAATACCTTGCTGGAATAGGAAGATATATTGGGTGAAGAAGGAAAGTTCAGTGCTTGTGTGTAGCTGAAACTTCTCCATCATGAGAAGCCTTGTGGTATGTAAGAAAAATAGGACAGCAGCAGGCTTAGAGCAACTATAGATTCTCTGGTTCCTCTGTGTTGTAGGAATCTAGACATCTCCTATCAAAGCCAGAATTGCTGTCAATCCTTTGAGCTTCCATATGTCTGTTGCTCACACAGCAAAATAGACAACTAGCGAACAGAGAGATAAAATAACTTATTCAAGGTCTAAACCTAAGTCACTAGGAGAGCAAGATCTCCTGCTTCCAGTGTTGCTTGTTGGCTTTATGCATAGTGATAGTATGCTGCTAGAGGGAAATCTAATCTCGGTGTGAAACAAACTCTTCTGAAAGCACCGTTTTTCTTTCCTTGTTCAGGCAGGGGCCAAGTTGCTAAAACTTGGAAAGAAGAAGTTTAAAAAAACCCTGAATCATATTTTCAGAAATTCCTATACTTCCACTTGTGTTACATAAAGGTTGCAGGTGTTTCTCCTGGAGAAACTGAAATTTGTCTTGTAGTTACCTAATCAGTCTCTTTTTGTCTTCATTGTGCAGTTCTAGGTCAGTTTTACTTATTTTTAATACCTACAATGTTGGCTTACATCTAAACTGAAGGAACTTCTCTTAGCTCTTCTTAACTCTTTGGGATAGTCTAAGAAATGTGTGTCTCTCCCTCTCTTTTAGCCTGATTCCACCTGGCCACATAACAATGGATTTCTTCTGTATGTGCTGTCTTAGTTTTCAAAAAGCATTGTCTCTTTTGAGCTGACGGTGAAGCCATCTCAGAAGGTGAGTACAGAACAGTCTCAGGTGGGATATTCTTGAGCCCTCTTGTAAAAATCTTTTCAAACTCATTCTACTTTCCTGTCAGTTGTAGCATTACCCCCGCCTCCTTCCCGCCCCTCAATTCCCAACCTCAGTGTCCTAATTTCCTCCCTGTCTGATTGCATGTGTCTTTCTTCCTTCTGCTGCTGTTGTTATCATTGCTACCCCTGTTATTTGGGGAAGTGTTCTGCTACTCAGTTAAGCATCCAGAAGCCAAAGAAAAATGTGTTAGAAAGTCACAACGATTGGGAGGGATTCAATGGGGACAACTGCTGACAATCCCGTTAGGTCAACAGCCCGTGGCGCTGACAGCCTGATAGTCCTAAAACTTAGAAAACTACAGTGCTGGAAAGCTGACAACTTATTCTGCCAGAAATCTGAGGGTCACTTGTCATAGCAAATGTGTGCATGGCTCGTGATCAGTCAGGGTGAAAAAGCTGAGCCTGGAAGGTACTGAGCACCTTCACCTGCTGCTGCGTGAAATGTAGATTGAAAATGATCGTACTGCCGATCAGCTGGGCATGGATTTGTCTTGGGAGACCACATCTGCAGTGCTGTGTTCAGTGATGGACTCCCCACTGCAAGAAAGACATTGCAAACTGCGGGGAGTTCAGCGAAGTGTTTCTTTTAATCCAGAAAAGATCTAACAGAAATCTTGGCCACTAACACATTTTATGCTTTTGTACAAAGATAGAAAGAAAAAAAGCTTGGGAAAGTCATTGGCTGCAGCTAGTGATGAGTTGGTGGAAGCCATTAACAAATAAATGTTCTATGGACAAGAAGAAAACAATGATCTACCAGTCTTAACAAAAATATAAAGTTTTAACTCTTTAGAAAGAACAAAAGGCTTTCAGGAGCCTCAAAATGGCCCGTGTTGATGGAGAAATAAATTAATTGAAAACTTTTCTTTCCAAAATTGTCAAAGTGGCATTATTAGATGTTTCACATTTTAAAATGGGAACTGTGACTTGTAATTCAGTTGTTCAGTCTTCCGAGAGAAAATATTTTGGTTCCATTTTTCCATCTGCCTCTAATCCATAATGCCAGAAATAACCTATAAATGCTATCTCGTAGAATAATACTTTCCTTATGACAGCTTGGTTGGCTAGAGAGTGTTTGCAGGGGTCTCTGAAACAGCAGCACCAAAAACTTTTATGGCTGTACCAGGTGAACCAGCAAAGCAAGAGAAGCATACACTTACCCAGCGCGACTGTGCCCTCCCCTATTGCCAAAAGGTGACGTTACCTTTTTGTTCCACTCTCATTTGTAGCCATTTGTTATCTTCTGAATCTCCAGCCTCAGAGTGAAAATTGTCAAGTTTATCCTTTGCCAGAAGGTCACATTCAAGGCAAGTTCAGCTATTTTATTGTACAAAATGCATATTACGGAAAAAACACCATGTACCTTCTAACCATCCTCTCTTTCTTCTACCATCATTTATTCTTATCTAAACTTTTTGATTTAATTTTCATGCGTGGACAAGTGAATAACTCTCAGATTGAAGCTGGACATTTTTTGTTTACATTTTATTGTCCTTCCTCCATTAAGCTAAGGACAGTCTGATTCTATTTATGCTGCCTTTGAGATTTTCCTTTTCAGTTCTTGCTGAATCTACTTCTCACCCCAGCATGGCAAATAGGGTAGTTTAGATTTCAGAATGGACTGCTCCCAACAGAGTCCTTTAAAACCTCAGAGACCAACTATTTCTAACATCTATCACTTGTTCGTGAGGTGGCATATGCAGGACCTCAGCTAATCTGTGGGACTTTGGAACAGCCTAACAGAGATTGCAGATTGATCTGCCTTTATTAACAGACACAAATGGGATCACTTTTACAGTTTGCAATAAGGTGTGTGTTACAGAACACAGCAGCACCTGCTGTTTTTTTGGTATGGATGGCATGACCATGTACTCTTCCTGTGCAGGGACATCAGGGTCTTTTTTGTAGTACTGCCAGGGGCAGTGCTGTAAAACTCCATACCAACTGTTCCATCTGTGGGGACAGGGCAAAATAAAATCCAGTTAAGTAGCATGTCAGGACTGTAGAGGATATGTCTAGGACATGTAGAAGACAAGCCAAGAAGACAAACCAAGAAGATTTGAGAGACAGTTATTAGACTGGGAATGCTTCACAAAAAGCTCCTGTCTTTCTAGACTTCGAAGTATCTTTGGAGTCAGTCCAGGTGCTCACCCTAACAACCAGACAAGTTCCGACAGTGCCTTGCTACCAGACCTCCATTAAAACATAGGGCAGAAAAGTCTTCCTACATGGGACATCACTAAAAAGAGGAAGGACTTGACTTCTTCAGGCTGCCCCAGCTGAAGATTTTACAAAAAGCTGCATCAAGCATGGACTGAGACTGCGGGAGCTGTTGTAGTTCTTTGGATGAACAAAGCACAGCCAGTTGCAAGCCCAGCTGTCTGTAAGTGGAGCTCATCTGTATGTTTGGGCATCTGGGGTATGTGTGTCTGTGCATACACATGTGCAGGGCAAGGCAGAAGGACAATTCTTGTTGGAATAGCTGAAATGCTGGTAGAAATCAGAAAGGCAGACTTTTTAAGGGGTATTGGCTACACTGTCACTGGGATCTAAAGCAATCTCAGACCAAAAGGTCAGTACTGTTTCTAAAGATGATATGTACCTTCTAGCAGGAGTGGCTGCTCCTGCAGATGCTTCTTGTTTCCTGTCTTTGCTGAAAAGGAAAATGATGCAGTAAAGAAAGATTCCTTCCTGCAGTGAGAAAAATAACTCTACTGAAGAAAACAGGGCCGTGCTTCCATTCAGACTGCCTAATGACATAAGATAACGTTCAAATTCAGATCAATGATCCTTGCTCTGAATTGGGTAGAAAAAGGCATTTACCCTTGATGTCTCGCCCTGTACAAAGTGAGCTGCCAAATCATTTACGCGGTAGCCATTGGAGTAGAACTAACAGAGAATCTCAGAGTCGTTTTTAACCATCTCTGCTGTGAAGTACCATCTTCCAGTGGTGAGGCTTGCCTGGTGGTTTGCTGACTCTTGAAAGAGCAGCGCCGAGTCCCCATCCACTGATCCAAGACTCTGACCTCTCTGTAGTGCAATAGGGATGCCACCAACCCCCCCTTTTTTTTTTTTGGTGAACTGTTTTAAATGAACTGCTTATTCCTGTGTATCTCTGGAGCACATGTCACTGTGATTATTCCCTTGACTGTATAGTTTCAAGTAAATGTAGTAAAAGAAACCACTCCATATTGAACCCTTGCTGAGGAGTGACAGTGCAGCCACAGGACCTTTCCTTGCCTGGAATCACTGCAGAATGTCCTCTGAGGCCGTCTGATTTTTCACTTCATTTTTAAGGATTTCTTGGAAGCACAGGCATTTTCTATTTTGTCCTGCTTGTCTATTAGCAACCAAAAAATCCATGTAGGAAATCAATGTGAATTAAGATTGTTAACTCCCAGATATTATAAAGAGAATGAAGAGAATACAGTGACCTGGGGAGCTTAAATGTATATCTTTCAGAGTGTTTGAAAAATATGGGCTTACTTACAATACTTATTGCCTTTATTATCCAGTACAATTTGTAACCAGAAATATACGAGAGTCAATTAAGGTTTTCAAGAAAAGTTTTCTTTTTTTTCCATATGAAAGTGTCATATATCATGCAATATCAACTCTAGTGTTAGACTAGCAGAANCCAACCTCAGTGTCCTAATTTCCTCCCTGTCTGATTGCATGTGTCTTTCTTCCTTCTGCTGCTGTTGTTATCATTGCTACCCCTGTTATTTGGGGAAGTGTTCTGCTACTCAGTTAAGCATCCAGAAGCCAAAGAAAAATGTGTTAGAAAGTCACAACGATTGGGAGGGATTCAATGGGGACAACTGCTGACAATCCCGTTAGGTCAACAGCCCGTGGCGCTGACAGCCTGATAGTCCTAAAACTTAGAAAACTACAGTGCTGGAAAGCTGACAACTTATTCTGCCAGAAATCTGAGGGTCACTTGTCATAGCAAATGTGTGCATGGCTCGTGATCAGTCAGGGTGAAAAAGCTGAGCCTGGAAGGTACTGAGCACCTTCACCTGCTGCTGCGTGAAATGTAGATTGAAAATGATCGTACTGCCGATCAGCTGGGCATGGATTTGTCTTGGGAGACCACATCTGCAGTGCTGTGTTCAGTGATGGACTCCCCACTGCAAGAAAGACATTGCAAACTGCGGGGAGTTCAGCGAAGTGTTTCTTTTAATCCAGAAAAGATCTAACAGAAATCTTGGCCACTAACACATTTTATGCTTTTGTACAAAGATAGAAAGAAAAAAAGCTTGGGAAAGTCATTGGCTGCAGCTAGTGATGAGTTGGTGGAAGCCATTAACAAATAAATGTTCTATGGACAAGAAGAAAACAATGATCTACCAGTCTTAACAAAAATATAAAGTTTTAACTCTTTAGAAAGAACAAAAGGCTTTCAGGAGCCTCAAAATGGCCCGTGTTGATGGAGAAATAAATTAATTGAAAACTTTTCTTTCCAAAATTGTCAAAGTGGCATTATTAGATGTTTCACATTTTAAAATGGGAACTGTGACTTGTTATTCAGTTGTTCAGTCTTCCGAGAGAAAATATTTTGGTTCCATTTTTCCATCTGCCTCTAATCCATAATGCCAGAAATAACCTATAAATGCTATCTCGTAGAATAATACTTTCCTTATGACAGCTTGGTTGGCTAGAGAGTGTTTGCAGGGGTCTCTGAAACAGCAGCACCAAAAACTTTTATGGCTGTACCAGGTGAACCAGCAAAGCAAGAGAAGCATACACTTACCCAGCGCGACTGTGCCCTCCCCTATTGCCAAAAGGTGACGTTACCTTTTTGTTCCACTCTCATTTGTAGCCATTTGTTATCTTCTGAATCTCCAGCCTCAGAGTGAAATTTGTCAAGTTTATCCTTTGCCAGAAGGTCACATTCAAGGCAAGTTCAGCTATTTTATTGTACAAAATGCATATTACGGAAAAAACACCATGTACCTTCTAACCATCCTCTCTTTCTTCTACCATCATTTATTCTTATCTAAACTTTTTGATTTAATTTTCATGCGTGGACAAGTGAATAACTCTCAGATTGAAGCTGGACATTTTTTGTTTACATTTTATTGTCCTTCCTCCATTAAGCTAAGGACAGTCTGATTCTATTTATGCTGCCTTTGAGATTTTCCTTTTCAGTTCTTGCTGAATCTACTTCTCACCCCAGCATGGCAAATAGGGTAGTTTAGATTTCAGAATGGACTGCTCCCAACAGAGTCCTTTAAAACCTCAGAGACCAACTATTTCTAACATCTATCACTTGTTCGTGAGGTGGCATATGCAGGACCTCAGCTAATCTGTGGGACTTTGGAACAGCCTAACAGAGATTGCAGATTGATCTGCCTTTATTAACAGACACAAATGGGATCACTTTTACAGTTTGCAATAAGGTGTGTGTTACAGAACACAGCAGCACCTGCTGTTTTTTTGGTATGGATGGCATGACCATGTACTCTTCCTGTGCAGGGACATCAGGGTCTTTTTTGTAGTACTGCCAGGGGCAGTGCTGTAAAACTCCATACCAACTGTTCCATCTGTGGGGACAGGGCAAAATAAAATCCAGTTAAGTAGCATGTCAGGACTGTAGAGGATATGTCTAGGACATGTAGAAGACAAGCCAAGAAGACAAACCAAGAAGATTTGAGAGACAGTTATTAGACTGGGAATGCTTCACAAAAAGCTCCTGTCTTTCTAGACTTCGAAGTATCTTTGGAGTCAGTCCAGGTGCTCACCCTAACAACCAGACAAGTTCCGACAGTGCCTTGCTACCAGACCTCCATTAAAACATAGGGCAGAAAAGTCTTCCTACATGGGACATCACTAAAAAGAGGAAGGACTTGACTTCTTCAGGCTGCCCCAGCTGAAGATTTTACAAAAAGCTGCATCAAGCATGGACTGAGACTGCGGGAGCTGTTGTAGTTCTTTGGATGAACAAAGCACAGCCAGTTGCAAGCCCAGCTGTCTGTAAGTGGAGCTCATCTGTATGTTTGGGCATCTGGGGTATGTGTGTCTGTGCATACACGTGCAGGGCAAGGCAGAAGGACAATTCTTGTTGGAATAGCTGAAATGCTGGTAGAAATCAGAAAGGCAGACTTTTTAAGGGGTATTGGCTACACTGTCACTGGGATCTAAAGCAATCTCAGACCAAAAGGTCAGTACTGTTTCTAAAGATGATATGTACCTTCTAGCAGGAGTGGCTGCTCCTGCAGATGCTTCTTGTTTCCTGTCTTTGCTGAAAAGGAAAATGATGCAGTAAAGAAAGATTCCTTCCTGCAGTGAGAAAAATAACTCTACTGAAGAAAACAGGGCCGTGCTTCCATTCAGACTGCCTAATGACATAAGATAACGTTCAAATTCAGATCAATGATCCTTGCTCTGAATTGGGTAGAAAAAGGCATTTACCCTTGATGTCTCGCCCTGTACAAAGTGAGCTGCCAAATCATTTACGCGGTAGCCATTGGAGTAGAACTAACAGAGAATCTCAGAGTCGTTTTTAACCATCTCTGCTGTGAAGTACCATCTTCCAGTGGTGAGGCTTGCCTGGTGGTTTGCTGACTCTTGAAAGAGCAGCGCCGAGTCCCCATCCACTGATCCAAGACTCTGACCTCTCTGTAGTGCAATAGGGATGCCACCAACCCCCCCTTTTTTTTTTTTGGTGAACTGTTTTAAATGAACTGCTTATTCCTGTGTATCTCTGGAGCACATGTCACTGTGATTATTCCCTTGACTGTATAGTTTCAAGTAAATGTAGTAAAAGAAACCACTCCATATTGAACCCTTGCTGAGGAGTGACAGTGCAGCCACAGGACCTTTCCTTGCCTGGAATCACTGCAGAATGTCCTCTGAGGCCGTCTGATTTTTCACTTCATTTTTAAGGATTTCTTGGAAGCACAGGCATTTTCTATTTTGTCCTGCTTGTCTATTAGCAACCAAAAAATCCATGTAGGAAATCAATGTGAATTAAGATTGTTAACTCCCAGATATTATAAAGAGAATGAAGAGAATACAGTGACCTGGGGAGCTTAAATGTATATCTTTCAGAGTGTTTGAAAAATATGGGCTTACTTGCAATACTTATTGCCTTTATTATCCAGTACAATTTGTAACCAGAAATATACGAGAGTCAATTAAGGTTTTCAAGAAAAGTTTTCTTTTTTTTCCATATGAAAGTGTCATATATCATGCAATATCAACTCTAGTGTTAGACTAGCAGAAATTTACTGCACCATGTCCCCGCAGTGAAAATTTGCAGCTAGATTAATGTTCCTTTAGCTGGCATTAAATCAATTTCATACATATGCTTGTATTTTCACCAGAGTGACATTCTGCAATAGCTGATGTTTTGTAGGATCACTAAAGAAAAAAACTCAGCAGATTTTGTTCAAGNTTGAAATTGTTCTTGTTATGCAACTTACACTTCAGCAATTGACATATGGGGAAAAAAACTGTCATTTGTCTTCCTACCTAACACTCTTTGCACTGCAGTTGAATTCATCCCGCTGGTTCTCAGTAGATCAGAGATAACAGCACTCTCCATGACAAGACATGCAAACTGTCCAAGGAGCTTTTGCCTGTCTGTGGGAGTTTGTCCCCCAGGCTCAAAACCCAGCTGATGAGGGCAGAGCAATCTCTTGAGCAGGACTCCAGAAAGATCATTTTCCCTGAATGCTCCTTCTGAAGAAAAGACACAGGAGGAGAACAGTAATCCACTTACTCAGGCTGTCCACACATAGCAGCTACTGCAGCCATGGTGATAATGTCTCACCTTCCTCCCCTGTTATTTATATGACAATCACATGAGTGGTGTCCAGCAGTGACATCACCATGAGATCACCGGTGAACAAGTCACAGGAATTTTCTCTTCTCAGCTACCTCATGGTAGGTAAAACCATATCAGTTGCTTTGGCAGTCAGCAGCTATAGCTGCCCCTGTGTTAAACTGGTGGAGGCTGAACTTATGTAGTTTGGGTTATTGAGGATGAAGAAGGCTCTGGGGAGACCTTATAGCTGCCTTCCAGTATCTGAAGGGGGCCTACAAGAAGGCTGGAGAGGGACTTTTTACAAGGTCATGTAGTGATAGAACAAGAAGTAATGACTTCAAACTGGAAGAGGGTAGATTTAGATTAGATAACAGGAAAAAAAATTTCACTCTGAGGATGGTGAGACACTGGAACAGGTTGCCCAGAGAAATTGTGGATGCCCCTTCCCTGAAGGTGTTCAAGGACCAGCTGAATGAGGCTTGAGCACCGTGGCCTAGTGGGAGACATCCCTGCCCATGGCAGGGGGGTTGGAACTCAATGATCTTTAAAGTCTCTTCTAATGTAAACTGTTCTGATTCTGTAATTCTACTGTTTGATATCACCCCAGACAATATGAATCCTCAGGAAAAAACATTTAGTTGTCAGTACCTCACCTAGAGACAGCTTATATATATGGATATGTCCAAACATGTCTATGGAAAAAATTATTACTTTTCCAGCATTATTGAGGTGTAATGAGGGACCTGTGAAGGAGCATGAGGTCTCTTGGAGTAACAGTCAATGGCAACTGCTGATCTTTGGAAGGCCACCCTCAGGGTGCAAGTGAGCTGATCTAGCCAGTTTATCGTATGATCTCCATCCTCTAGCATTTAAGCACCTCACAGGCATTGCCTGGTCTCAGGCAGACAGAAAAAACTCATATTTTACAGATGAGGGAACTCAAATATAGGGAAGAATACCAGGAAAATTTTTAACTGGCATTAATATCCAGGGCTCTGGGTGATCAGTCACAACACTGAGGTGTTTGGACACCTTTATGGCAGAAGACTCTAGCCTGGGGAAATAGCTTTTCCTACACACCAAAAATCGGTGTCTAATGTTTCCTTAGGATGCTGCTCAACACTGGTGTGTTACTTGTGAAATCTTTCTGTGAGTCAGTGAGGTCATGCATAAAGTCTGCGGTAACCTTGGTAATGAACTTGAGCTGCTTGAATGCCTTTTTTGTACCTAGTTTTCTATCTTTATATGTCTTTTAAGCTATGTTTTTAATATCAGCTCAAACTCAGTCCCTGTGTTTCTAAGCGGCACCCAGAAATGATGTCATCTTTCTATTCTCTTCCAAGGAGGGATTTGGTTTAATTCTTTGCAAGACTAATATGTCTTTTGTCACTTATTTCTTAACCCTTTGCCCTGTCATGATGAGTACCTTTTGTCAGCAGAGTATACAGTTAACATTTAATTACCAGAAAGAGAGAGGTTTGGGGTTTCTCTCTGACATGTAATGCAGCAAAATTATAAATTAATACCTGGGTCAAGAAGAAACCGACCTTTTAAGCATTTATGGTTGCAAACTGCTTGAATGACTGGCTTTCCACTTCCGTCAGCAGTGTTGAGTAGAAAGAGAGATCTCTTACTTACTCATTCATTATGGAAGATCAAAATGAGAACCCAGTGTGGCATTATGAGCATAGTTGCTTTTTAATACATACACTTTGTTGTTTGTTATTATTTTTTTTCTTCCTCTGATTATTATTTAATTTTCAATGCAAGGTGAACTATGCATTAGCAGAATCATAAATGCAAAGCTGCCTGAAAAAACTGGCTAAGATTTGACAACCTCGGAAGACAGCTGATCTTTAAATGTCTGTCAGCAGTGCACATGGAACAGCCAGTGCATCAGCTCATACGCCTCCACCTCCTTTATTGTTCTTGGGAAGGATTTTCACCATTTCCACATAGGGGATTTTCTCGCCAACCCTAAAGATATGCTGCACAAGAATTTTGTTTCATAAATTTCTGGTTTGGAATATGAGCAATGTGTTGTATCTATTGATTCTTTAGCTCTGTTGTGCTTTGAGGTTTTATGATGTAGGAGTACAGGAAAATAAATTCTGAGCATTATATTAGTTTTAGGATTTGTTCTTCAAGTGTTCAATATTTTATTTTCTGTGCTACTTCTTGGTATGTTTTTGTTTTGTTTATGTATGCACACACACACATAGCCATACTCACATCCTTCTTCTATCATCTCGATTCCCTCTCCTGCCTTTTTTATAAACCACTTTTTAAAATTTCTGACTATTCTCTGTGTCATATTTAATTTAATCCAATATTTATAACCACGGTGAAATGAACAATCGCCCAGTGCTCTTCTGTGCGTGGTTTGAAGCAGTTTTCATAAATAAGAATTTAATAAAAAACAAGTTTCATTTTTTTACACTCTAATTAAAAATTAAGAGGAAAATAATAAGAGATGAGCAATAAAAATGGACCAAGTTCTTCTCTCAATTGCATGCACTAACCTGACTGGATTTGCTGGATTTACTCTAATTTAATATGTCTGTAAGGGTGAAAAGCAGGGCATGGAATAACCACTTACAAAACAGTGAGCTAGCAGCTATAGCAGAGTAGTAATTAACGAGTGCCTCTAGCGCACTCTTTAGAAAGAGTTCATTTGCCTATGCTCACTGACAGAGAGTGTTACCTGAAAATTCATTAAACGCCAAGTTTCAGGCTTAGCAGCTGATAATAAGAAACCAGGGAAATGTTTGCCACTTGTTGAATAACTACAGCTCAGCTGATTAATAGCAGTGGGCTGTGATGTCTTGACCATGGTGACCACCCATCTTTTGCTGCAACATCAGTGTCCTCGTTACATACTTCCCTACCACTGCCCTATATCACTGAGTGGCCTGTATCTGTGGCTGGGGAAACTTGATCCGTTGTGGACCTCTCATCCACAAGGAGCTCATTTTTACACTCTGGAGACAAGCGTGACTGAAATGGCATGGTGCAGAATGGAGACTTTCCAGTGTCAAAGCTCATATTCTAGTGGTTGCTCAGAGGGAGTTCTCAAAAGCAAGGTGGAAAATGCAAGGATCTGGAGCAATCGATTGGAGATCCCTCTGAAAAGTCTCTGAGCCACCTTCACCTTCTTCATTGTCTCTTACTTCACATGTCTGGATGGGGCACAGATGTGCTTCCAATAAGTAAATTTTGTGCACCAGTTGGGGAATTTCAGTATTTTTTCCTCTTTCACAAAACATAAACCAAAATTAATTCTTCTCCTCTATAACAAAATACATGTTGTAGCATGTATAGCATTTCCCTATAGCATTCGATTGCAAATCTTCTTTTCCAGAACCAGGTTTTCACCACTGAGTTTCAAAAGAGCTTGAATCAGGATGCATGGGATTGAAAGCACAAGCCTCTGCATGGACTTTGCCTCATTTTTTTGCATAGTCCAGGGGACACATCATGCTACTGTCACACACACCCCTGACAGCATGATAAAAATTTAAAGACTCTCTTAAGACTTTAACTTTCATAAATAGTTTGGGTTGGAAAGAACTTTTAAAGGTTATCTAGTCCACCCCCATGCAGGGCAGGTTATCAGTCCAACTCTAAGTATATTTGGTGCAGCAGGACACTTAATTCTGAATGAAAACATGGAAGAACATGGGGGGTTTTTGGTACAAGTGGCAGTAAAAGTGATCCATCAGAACTATTTATCACTGCAATGTGGCATGGGAGCAAATGGCAGTCTCTACTGCATGATGGGGACAGTGCTTCTGGAGTGAAGGTGACACTTAGGTGAAATCAAGTGACCTTAGGTTGCCAGAGATTTGGGCTGCAAAATTTCTGATGTATTTTTCCAGCCCACTGTTGCCTGATGACTTTTCCTTCTTGGTAAAATGATGTCTCTGGTAACTGACAAAAACAGTGGACATATTAGGGTTTGAAAAAGCAGATGCCTCTTTATAAGCCAGCTCTGTTCTCTGTATTATAAATATGGGTCAATCACGTGTAAACATGGGTAATAACACCTGAGAGGTGTTTAAGATTGTTTATGTATACAGAATCCTTTCCTTTTCTGGGGGAATGAAAAAAGCATAACCACAAAAACCCTAACCCCAAACCTATTTTTTACCTCCAAACTTGTCTGGTCTTGAGTGATTTTGGGCGAATCTGAGAAAACCAAGGTTCCTGGTCTTATGGAAGGAGCAGATGCATTTAAAAATAGCATTTGAATCCAATCCCTGTACCATGGACTGTACCATAGGAAACATAAGTCAGTGTGCTTTCTTTGAATCTTGAAGTGTTACTTTAATGTCTGGAATTGTCATTTGTCCAGTTCTGAGAAAATATTTCCCCACAGTTATCACAGTGGAGGAAAATGTGTAAGAGTGAGGGGCCATCTCACATTTTTAAAACCAGAGTATTCCTTATGGGCCAGCACATCACATATGGAAGTGAAACACTTCGGATCTGCTAAATGCTTAAAAGTGAAAGTCTTGGTCCTAAGGGAGGGAAGGAACTCGCTTATAAATTAAAACACTCTCATTTAGATTATAAAATAGTTTCTCAGTAGGATAAGAATAAAATTAGAAATAGTACGTTTAGTGTGAAAGTTTTGGGGGTTTGATGAGACTGCTTTCTTTTTGGAACAATGAAAAAGGCTTGCCATGTTGTTTTTTTTACTAGATCTTGTAAAATCATTCATGCTCAGTACTCAAAGGGCTTTGCAAATATTACCTAGGTGTCGAAATGCTGCATGTGAGGGAGGCAGGTGGGACTCAGACTGATGAAATGGAATATCAGAGAGGGAGCTTGAGGCCCGCATAGCTCAAAGTGACTGGCAATTTGGAGGTTATGTGTTAGCTCTCACACCATTAAGGCTGGGAAGCTGAACTGCATCTGAAAATGGCATTGAAGTTGCTTATTCTTTTAATGCTTTTGCAAATGTTGCTCATAATTTTGTAAGACAGCTTTACCTGGGTAAGAACTGGAGAAAGCCAGAGACTGGATGCAGCATAAAGCTTTTCCCGCAGTTAACTACTTTTAAAATGGAGGATTATAATCAGGAAGTCAGAATATAACCCTTCAAAGAGCATATATGTTTATGCTTTATATGCCTTTATATACCTACATTTATTATTTTCTGTTACAAGAAAGTAATAATAATCCTACATTTAGCTTCATAAAGTGTATGAATTTGTAAATATGTCTGTATCAATATATAGCAATACACAGCTGGCCAGCATTTGTCAGCATCTAGCCGTATTTCTGCAGGGCTAATCTCATCTCCTGTCCAATATAAAACCGTCAGATTGTCTGTTACGCTAGGAGACCATTCATATTTCCACTTGTACATAGTTAAATAATGGTTTGCAAGCAGTGCTTTTAAGTCTAATTAATTTGTGTGTGTGTACATCTGTCTCTGCCTTTCTTTAGTTCTTCGGATTAACCAATACAGTGTTTGAAACTGCCCAGGAAAATTTGGGTACTCAGCATCAGAGCTCTGCCATCACTAAACTATGCTGACATTGAGAGGTGAAGAGATAAATTTTTCTGTTTGCTATAGCCTCAGTGCAGTATACCTTATGCTGACTCTGAAAAAGTTTTTAATAAAGCCTTGTGGGGTTAGGAAAGGGGGATGAAGAAATAGTCTGATTATATCAGAATAGATAAAACGTGCTGTAATCCTCATTCTCTGATGATAGACTTTTAACAGAAATGAGTTTCCCTGCACTGCACTTTAAAACAAAGTTTGAGATCATTTAATAAGTAAGGCCACAGAATTACAGCCTTTCTCTGACTCCTAAACAACATGAAAAAGTATGATATAAGAGGGAAAAAAAAAGGTATATATTATCAACGTAATTATTTTGGCACTTTTGTAACAGTGTGGACAACTGCTCAGGTTTCTGAATATTCACTGATCTATATTTTTCCCCTTTTTTTGCACCCCTCAATTTAGGTCAGCCTTTCAAAGCAAAGTTAGTAATTCTTCTCAGAGGCAGAGCACTATTTAATTTGCCTTTTCACAAGCAGCTCAAGGTGTTTTTCTGTTGTCTAGAATATGACAGCACACCCTCCTCTCACAAAAATTATA
Organism: Nycticryphes semicollaris; assembly: GCA_013400055.1. NCBI lineage: Eukaryota > Metazoa > Chordata > Aves > Charadriiformes > Rostratulidae > Nycticryphes > Nycticryphes semicollaris. The sequence continues at coordinate 479,361 of VXBJ01004338.1, read as the reverse complement.
TTTTCTTCTAGAGCAAGCCCACATTCTAAAGATGAGAGGAACAAAA
>VXBJ01004338.1:447999-479310 GCA_013400055.1 Nycticryphes semicollaris | reverse complement strand
AAAAAAAAAAAAAGGAAAGATTCAAACCTTAACTACCAGAGACATTCAACTTTGCTACCTATAAATTATAATCCAGTGAAGGGGGTTTCAAACCCATGCTAGTTTTTCCTCCTTCTCAGCATAATGCAATGTAAAAAGAAAGAAACCTCCCAACATATTAGTTAAGCACAGGCTTAGTAACTCCTCTGCAGAGGTGGGGAGGGAGCAGACATCTCCGACTGGAGGTGCAGCCAATTTCATTCAGTAAACTGAAATGAGATAGACTTTTAAAAGCTGATTTTTCCTGCCTGTAAAACAATCTCTCTTTTGCTTATTAAATGATTCTAACACACATCAAATCTTAGTCCTCCTGAATCCTATGGAATTTTTTCATTAATGCCACTGGCAGTAAATGGAGCTTTAGCATTGCTTTAAGAGTAGCTTTTGGGGAAAAAAAAAAAGTGGGGTTTTTGGTTTTGGTTTTGGTTTCTTCCTTCTTTTTTGTATGAAGTGGCTTGGATTTGCCCTTACTAAGACAGTAGCAATGATGATCCTCAGGAGACTAGGTCTCTGTAAGATATAGACCCTTCTTCATTATAAAGGTAAGCATAGCTGCAGTTGTCTTCATAGACAGAATGCGTGATAATATGTCATTTATTGATTTGTTTGGTCCTGTAAGTAGTCCTGAGAGCACTGAACACAGCCCAAGCATCCCTGTGCTCATCCCTTAACAAGAAAATGCTGACACAAAGAGTTAGGTTGCTTTGTCCTCCATGGAGAGCTCTGCCTTATTACAGCTAAATTTGGAAAGCTCAGGCCCTGACAATAGCAGATGAAACCTGTTGGTCCTCGCATGATGTATCTTCCCCATAATCATGTGTGCATGAGTGTTTCCTATTAGCTGTAATAAAGGTTATGTATTGTGAGCAGATGCTATTTAACCAATAACTGTCTCATGTTATTATGTCTGGATTTATTTAAATGCTGTTGTCTCCCCCTACCATGTGAGCATCGGAGCGCAGTTCTCTGCAATAAACCACGGCTCAGTGCTGCTGATCATCATAATGCAAGGATGCACTTCAGATCCATAAAGCTGACTTTTTTTTCTGAAGCTGACTTCACTGGTGTCAAACAAAGCCTTGAACCGCAAAAGTTGGGTGTTCCACTTACAACAATTCCACAGTTCAAAATTGTCTTGGATATAAGAAGGTGCAGCTCTGCATTAGACATACACATGGGTTGGCTTGTGCATGGATGAGGTTTTGACTGGAGTTAATAAAAAGGTAGAGGTTGGAGAAAGAAAGAAAGAGAGAAAGAAAGAGAGAAAGAGAGAAAGAGAGAAAGAAAGAGAGAAAGAGAGAAAGAGAGAAAGAGAGAAAGAGAGAAAGAGAGGAGAGAAAGAAAGAAAGAAAGAAAGAAAGAAAGAAAGAAAGAAAGAAAGAAAGAGAAAGAAAGAGAGAGAGAAAGAGAGAGAGAGAAAGAAAGAAAGAGAGAAAGAAATAAAGAAAGAGAGAAAGAAAGAAAGAAAGAAAGAAAGAGAAAGAAAGAAAAAGAAAGAAAGAAAGAAAGAAAGAAAGAAAGAAAGAAAGAAAGAAAGAAAGAAAGAAAGAAAGAAAAAGACGTGACACGTTTAGTCTTGGGGCGAAAGTGCACTTTGGAGTGAGCTGGGTTCTCTCACTTCTTTGTTAGCGATCAGTGTCCTGAAGTATAACAAAGCTCACTTTCCAGCTCAGGTCAGTCAGGGCAACAGGTTAGAAAAACCTCTGTGAGAACTCAGAGAAAAGTAATGGGAAATGCTCTGTGTCATAAAAAAGCCAAAGAAAAGAAAAGAAAGATACCAAGAAAGTAGAGTGTGGGGGAAGAAAAGCAATAAGAAAATACATTTACTGTGCAAAAGTAACCTGGCACAGGGATCTGAATTGAGTCGGGGAAGGTAGAGGTTTTCTTATCACACACATTTTTCATCTCAGTCCTCACCTCTCCTACAAACAAAGGCAAATGGATCAGCTGTCTCTATGTAGTATGGGATTTTACATTTCTCTTTGAGCACTTAATGCACTTCTAGAAACTCAGAATGGTCCTGGGATGTCTTTTTTTGGAGGCTTATTCCTTTTCTTCTTGAGCCTGTGTACCTACTACTTGAACTGCCGCTGCAGGCAGAAGGAGCTAGATCTTTTTAAAAGCTATTTCTGAATAATTAAAACCACTCCTCCTATGCAACATGAAGTCTCACAATGCAGAGCAGTCTTCTGATAAAATTTAGCCCAGGATATATAATGTCCTCAAACTCACTTTGCAAAATGCCCTGGTTGCCAGTTCTTCACTGTCTGGTCAGGAGGTTTCAGTTAATGAATCATAGAATCAGCAAGGTTCGGGTTGGAAGGGCCCTTAAAGATCATCGAGTTCCAATCCACTGCCATGGGCAGAGACACCTCCCACTAGACCAGGTTGCTCAAAGCCCCATCCAGCTTGGTCTTGAACACTTCCAGGGATGGGGCAGCCACAACTTCTCTGGGCAACCTGTGCCAGTGTCTCACCACCCTCACAGGAAAGAATTTCTTCCTGATATATAACCTAAATCTTTCCTATTTCAATTTAAAATGCCTTATCCTATTACTACGCTCTTACTCGCTACTAATTCAAAATGGAGATCTGTCTTTTTTTTCACTACTGAGTCCTGGTATTTCTCCCTCCTCCAGGGGGCAAATGGATAGGGAGAGTTAAACTGCAACATCCAAAATGCACCACTTTGTGTATTTCTCTCAATATAAAAAAACGTCTGCCTTGTCCATTAGGCAGAAAATGACCACATTTCCTGATTAGAAGGCACTCAGAAATCCAAGTCTTTGTTTCCACAAATGTAACAGCCCAGTTGTATGGACACATTCAGAGACTGCTCAGGAGCACATCTATGTGGTGTGAGTGGGGTGGTCATCCTTACAGGACCATCCTTACAGGACTCCTTGGAACAGCACAATTCAGAATTACAAGTGTCTACGCAATGCGCAGTAGTTGTATATGATCCTCCTGTTTCACAGCCAGATTCTTTTATCTCTCTAAGGTAACCAGGAGTCAGCTTTGAGGGGAAGCCTAATCTCTAAGAATGAATCTGTAATAAAATACCTTAAAACGTGTGCCCAGCCTCTGGCTTTATAACGATTCAAGTTAATTCAGTGACAATTTTTTGTGACCAAAAAATTATGCAGTTTGTTCATGCATTTCCTCAGTGTGGGTGCAAATGTGTGGCTGAGTTAGATCTATACATTTTTAAGCAGTTAGTTTTCATAGTGTGGCTGACTTACTTTTTGCATAAAAATATTCTATATTTTTTTCCTGCATATATATATAATTTGTGCTGTGAAGGGTAAGCACATCTCAGTGGTTAAATCTACTGAACGCTCCAGGGCAACAGAAGAAATGACCTTAGTGGCTGGGTCTTTTTTACATGAGTGAAGGAATGTTCTCCTGATGTTTCTGTCGGGTGTTTGAACCCTACAGGGCCATGGTTTTTTGCAGTGTAGATGTCTGATCAGCCCTCTGAAGGCTGAGGTGAGCAATTCCACTGGGGAAGCAAGTCAGGCATTCAAGAGATTAAGAGTTCTTGAATTCACAATACTTCTGTCTAAATTTCTAACACAAACTTAACAGATGGGTCCTGAGGTCTGTTCCATGACCTCCCATGCTGTCATTGAGATTGGAAATCCCCACTGCAATTACTAGCAAGTTTGTTCGTCCTCATCTGTTATGAACATTAACTCCTCGGGGAGAACACGGGAGCCAAGAAATTGAGTAAGGCTGACATTTTGGCACCGAGCTAACAGGATGGACCCAAAATATTATCTTTTATTTTGGTGTGGTTAATATTTTTAATTTAATTTTTTTTAATTGCCTTTCCTGGTCCTTCTCAACTTTAAGGATTTAGCACAGTAACAATATGCTTAAAGGCTAACAATATACTGCATGGACAAAGGCAAATTATAGAAAAATTATAGAAAAAATTCTAGAAAAAAAATTAAAAAGTAAAAAAGAAAGTGAGGAGGTAGATTTGCTTTGCTATGAAGTGGTCAGTAACTTGTGCAAAATGCAGGATCCTGCAAGCCCTGGGAAGATTCCAACAGCAGCAGCTCCTGATCTAAAGCTGAGTTGTTCCATCTCCACTTCTGCAATCACAGTCTTTTCTTCAGTTACTTTATTTCTCCTCAGCCTGACTGTTTTTCTATATTTCCCCTGTCTACTTTCTGAAGAGGCAATTGTTGTGAATGGTGGAGAAGGTTGAGTGCCTAACTGAAATAAAGGAAAATTAGTTTTTAAGGAGAGTAAATTTGATAGAATAGGACCCGTAAGGATAACAAGCTGGCGATAATTCAGTGTAGTCTTCCTGTTCTGCTCCTGTTTATTAAATATTCTTATTGACTTCTGCTTCTCAGTACTCTGTGTTCTGTAGTGTACTAAATTACAGTAACTGAATATTCTGTCTACATATGCTGACTGGTCATTTGAGAGATGAGTGTACTTAATACAGAAATGCTTTCCTTTACTCCTTTCATCTTTGAAATGCCTATTATAAAATGTACATCTGTGAGAAGGCACTTCTCCCTGCCAAATGAGATTTAATGCTGAAAAAGCTACAGAGCTAAATAAAATAATAAACTTCAAGAAGGAACCTTCATTTTGACTCACAGTTCTCTTTCCTAGCCACTGCTAGAATTATGAGCAGGGTTTAATGCCAGTGCCTCCATACCCAAATCCTCCCTCCAATAAAAGAAATCCTATTGCACAAATGTTCCAAAAGGCTTGGCTTACCCTTGTTGGGACCTAAAAATGGTGATGGACATTCTCAGGCTCTATAAATTTTTGTCTCTCTTGCTTGGGAAACAAAATGCTCTAAATGTCAGTCTCTTTTGTCAATGAAGGGTAAACTACAGTAGGCAAAGGAATGCTCTCAAGTGCAAGCATATATTTATCCATAACATTTAACTATTATTACTCTCTCTAGAATAGCTTTGACAAGTGCATTTAAAAGTGTTTTGGACAATGCCTGGACATGGCATGGGGAATAGCATAAGCCAGTGGTTGTTCTTAGTAGGCAATGCATATGAGTCCGTCCTGTTCTTGAGTGAGAAGTTCTTAATCCATGGATTTACAGCATGATTATTAGCCAAACAAGAGAACTTGGTCAATTTTCTTTCCTACTACAGAATAGATTAATTGTTCCAACTTTATTCCCTTTTCAGAAAAAGAGGAGAGGGGGAAATGCCACTACTTTCCCTTTCCTAACTATTGGGCTGCACAATCCTATTCCCGTTAATGCAGTTTTCTTAGCTAAAAACCAACCAACCAAACAAACTTTAATTTTTTTTTCTTTTTTTTTCTGTACAGTAGCAGAATTTAATTGTCTTTCTACAGTTGTCTGTCCAGTTCCTGGGAGATGGGGCATTTTCCAGGAGAATAAAGCTTTGAGGCTTCTCCTCCTGATAAAAGAATTGAACCAAGTCTCCCAAGGGCCAGGCACCTATATGACCATTAGGAGAATTTGAAACAATGTGGTATTTTCTCAAGCTGTATTTTTTTTTATTTTGAGGTGTCACTCTAATCTGACAGGTTGCTTGTGCTTTGAGAACACTTCACCAGAACTCCCAGAGGAGAAAAATGAGGGTAGAAATGCTTAATTCCTGAATCCCAGTGAAAGTTGTTTGTTAAACAAGCGAACTTCTCAACAAACCGCGCAGCAAAAAAAAAGATAGAGCTAGAACTTGCAGGTTAACTAGATATTTAGGACTGCAAATAGTTACATTTGTGGACTTTAAGTGCCTCCAAATATGGATGGAATAATTCCTTTAGGAGCATATTTAAAATTATAAAATTTAAGTATAAATTCTATCCATTGCTCTCATGTTTTAAGACTGCCTTTATTTCCCATATTAGTGATTGAGATTTGTCCTTGCTTCTCCTGCAAGACCATTCTTTGTCTTCCATTTCCTGAACTAAATATAAGCCCTTTATCTTGCATAACTGTCTCTGCAGCAGAGGCTATACCTACATCCAAAAGGGAATTCAACATCTACAAATTTAAAATGCACTGAGTAATTTGGAGGCAGCAAACAGCAGCTGTTCAGAAGACATTGAGTCTGCTGTCATTGATCTCTCTTTTCCATATGGAGTACCAGTCTTTTAAACCAAATATAATGCTCTCCCTTTGAATTGGGCCCCGGGGCCCCACACCTCTGGTAAAAGATAAGAATTTCTTTTGCTTTAAGAATCATACAGTACCTACAGTCTTTTACTGGGGAAGAAGATTTTTTTATTCCCCGTAGGAAGTAGTTGGTTTATTATCTCTTTTCATCCACTTAATACAGAATTTCATGCAAGTATGAGATAAGTGTATCTATCTAATTACTGAAAGATACCATAGCCTAGCCATGTACTTGAGCTCTGGTTCCTCAACTTAGAGGAATGGTTGGGAGTAGAAAAAGTAATTCTGTTCCCTATGTATATGTACAAGTTTCAGGCTGTATACTCCTGGGATTCTTTAAAACAATTAAGGCCATGTAAGGATTTTGCTTTATTATTCCCATGTGCAAACATATTTAATTTGTTTGGTATATCTGAGGCAATGGTCTCAGGATTTTTCTCAGACTTCTCAGCCTCAGCTTAAGGCATCCCTCAGCTCCACACTGTAGCCTTCCAAAAACCAGTACATGATAGTACCTATGTTTGAGAAGAATCATTATGGATTATGAACGAAACCTGTCAGGCTCGGGTCTTTATTAGGGTGAAATTCACACAATTAATTGTGTAATTAAGATGTCTTTTTTATCACGCTGACATGGGAAAAAAAAAAAAAAAAAGAGAAATGAAGGGAATAGGAGTGACCGAGGTGACAATAATAATTTTGGCACAGTGGATTTCTTCCCCAGGTTTATTGGAGATGCAGAATTTCAAGAATATTTGTCACTTGTTTCCTTACTGTGAATCACAGAGACTAGACCTGGAAGAGTTCTTCTGAGTCATTCTCTCAAGTTTGCTGTTGCAGAAAACCTCACTGTCTAAGCTCTAATTTAATAAACTCACAGAGAACTGAAAGATATGTAAAGTTTTGATTTTCCTTTCAAACCCAAATATCTTTAAAAACAAAAGTCTAAAAAATATGGGTTCTGACCACAGAGTTGACCTTTGTTTAAGTTGGACTAGACTCCTCTATAGGTCCCTTTCCTGAATTATCCTATGTTCCTACCATTCCAGCATAAATGAGCACTGACTGAGGCCTTCAGACTACCCAAGAGATGCGCAAGTGACACCAGGAAGGAGGTTTCATGATCCTTTTAGAGATAAGGGAAAATTTAAGATGATTGCTTTTACCAAATCCCCTAATGTCTGGTTTGTTGGGTTTGGTTTTTTGGTTTGGTTTTTTTTTTTTTTTTACCATGTTCATTTCACTGAGGTGCTTCAGCTTCCTGTGTTTATGCCCAAAAATAATTCAAAGCAGCAGTTGGAACAGAAAGAGGCGAGGAGTAGTAAAAAACTGTTCACCAAGAAAAGAGGATGGCAAAGCAAAAATTACTTTTTATTTCCTTTATTACCACCACAACTGTTTTTTCTTCTTATGCTAATTACTGAAATTGAAATCTCCAAAGCATCAGATCCATTGGACAGGGAATAAGCGGAAAGATTTCTATTGATTTCAGTACATTATTGACTTCTGCACATTCTGGATCTGTACAAGAGGAAGGGTACATGTAAGAAGGCATGAATACATCGCTTCACCAACTCTGTTAATGGTTTGTTAAGTGCAACACTGTAGGGGCCACTTGACCTCCATGCCTCCTTGTCCCCCTTGCTGAGACAGAAGCTTTGCCAAGCAAGGCATAACAAAGGCTTAGAAGGTTAAGTACTTGTCTGTAGCAGGTAGGGTCTGAGAGGCCCCATGGCCAAAGGATAGAAAGTACTGAAGAATAGTCTGCTTATTAGATCATGTGGTCAATGTCACCAGCATGTCTGACCAGGGCCTCTAAGCTTCTGTTCCTTTTCCTACAACTCTTCTCCACCTGCCTCTGTGTGAGGGAGGCTGATTGATCTCACTGTTATGTTCTGAGTCTTATTTTTGAACTTTTTTATATGTTGGCAGCAGAAAGGAAGGCAAAAGGCTGAGAATAATTTTGTTTTGGGAGCCAGACAGGTCCTCAGCTTGTGCTAGACTGAGACAGAATGGGCCTCCTGAGCAGGACTTTTTAGCTTAGACATGGCCCCTCAGAGCAAGCACATCTGCCTGTCATATATTTTGCAGATATCGTGGGAGACTCACCTCCAAGTCTTCTAGATCCCTATAGCTATTCATGCTCTCAGTGTAAGGACCGGTGTGAAAACATAGCCTTTCCTATTCTTGTTACATATTACTCATGTAGTGAAGGTGGATTGTAGGGAGATTTAAAAAAAAACATCTCTGTCCATGCCTTTGCTTCAGTAGCAAACTGAACACAGTCATAGGTGAAGTAGAAAGAGACAAGGAAGGACAGCTGCCTATTGCAAAATCCTGACACAAGTCAGCAGAACTACATATATCTGCATAGCAGAAGTCTGGCACAGACTGAGAGCATTTGGACTAGGTGCCTTAGAACATCTTTCTTATGAAGAAAGGTTGAGGGACTTGGGTCTTTTTAGTCTGGAGAAGAGAAGACTGAGGGGGGATCTGGTTAACACCTATAAATACTTAAAGGGTGAGTGTCAAGAGGAAGGGGCCAGTCTACTTTCAGTGATGCCCAGTGACAGGACAAGAGGAAACAGGCATAAACTTGAACATAAGAAGTTCCATTTAAACATGAGGAGGAACTTCCTTACTTTGAGAGTGGCAGAGCACTGGAACAGGCTGCTCAGAGAGGTGACGGAGTCTCTGTCCCTGGAGACATTCAAAACCCACCTGGACACATTCCTGTGCAACCTGCTCTGGGTGGATTTGCTTTAGCAAGGGAGTTGGACAACATGATCTCCTGAGATGCCTTCCAACCCCATATCGTTCTGTGATTCTGTGACTTTGATTTCTAGGAAATAAAGCTTTATCTCATAACTGTTTCTCTGTGTTTCCTGAACTTCAGGCTGTGCAGTTATTTCCTCTTCTAGATGAAGTAACTCAAGTAGCTATCATAGAAAGATGTGGGTGGAAAACATCCTCTCTTGAATTTCTGCTTCTTTAACATTTCTTCTCTGAAAGCAAGTAATACCAAGTATTACATTTCAATGTCATTATTAATATAGTGACACCAATGTAATCACTGATCTGATTATGGTGCACTGTGCACCAAAGAAAGACTCTGAGTCAGACTGTGGCCTGTTAGAACAGTAACCTGTTCATGACAACTGGTGAAGGAAAGAAGACAAAAAAAGGCAAGGGTGACATCTCTCCTGATACACCTTCCTAAATCCTGGGAATGAGATTTCAGATACTTCTCTATCTGAGCTCTGGATCTGTGTATTTATTTTTAATAGCTGTTGTTGGACTTTGTTTCCAAGAATCTGTCAAATCACATTTTCGCATTTCTGAAATTGTGTTTCTGTGAGTTCTACTGTATCCTTGGGCACCGTATGAAAATATAAATCCTTTTGATGTTTGCCAAATACCTGCCTCATAATTTAGCTTGTATTCCTACTCCCCCTTATTCTTAGGTTGTAAGATATAATGCATGATCGTTGCCTATTTCCTTTCTCCAGGATTTTCAAAACTTACTTATTTTGCTATTGAATCTCCCCCATCATCTCTTCCAGACAAACACATATTCTGCTTAATATCTGTCTATATAGAAGATGGCTCATCTCTTCAGTGCTTTTTTTTTTTTTTTTCTTTTTGTATTTCTTGTAGTTCTAGTATACCCTTTTTTGGTGTAAGGATAAGAATTGCATGTAGTATATAAGATAAAAGAGTATTAAGGTTTTATAGATTATCATGATGATGCTTTCTGTTTTGTTCTCTGTGCCTTTTCCTGTAACTCCTACTGTTTCACTTGTTTTTCTGTCTGCTTTTGAGCACTGAGAGGGCATTTTCAAGATATCAGTCTGTGTTATGAGGAATCTGTGTTCAACCTCATTCTATCAAATCACAGGATTTTTTTGTAATCTACATGCAGAATAAAAAAGTCTCTTTCATATGGGTTTTGCATAAAGGCATAGGTGAGGGTAGACGGTGGCAAGAGAACACAGATTGAAGGGTGGGTTCTGAGGTCTTACTTAATAAGACCTTCATGGACTTGAGAAGAGGTTTCTTGTTGAAAGGGCTAGGGGTCCTCACCAGTGGGGTTCCACAGTGAATCTTACATTCCTCTGTGTGTAGAGATCTCTAAGAAAATTAATTTTGAGAGACATGTAGTATGGCTAAAATAGAACCTACTAAGATTCTTTACATATGGCTGCAGCAGCAAGATAAAGTACTGCTGCCTCAGTTGTACATGGGAAGCCAAAAATAGTTTTAAAGAATGAATTAAATGTAAAAGGGGGTGAGGGGGAATCCAAGAACGAAAACCAAGCACTTCCATTTCAAATGGTTGTGTTTCAGAAAGTTGTTTGCCTGCAGGTTATGGCTGATCTTGGAATAGTGCTCAGGGCACCTGTTCAGGATGCCAGGACAGAGGGTGTTGTTCAGAGAGGGATGAAGCTGTCCTTTATCAATAACTCCAGCACATTCAGTATAAACAAGCTTCTTCCATCTGTGCAGCATCCTGTCATTGCCTGAACAATACTGAAAGGAAAATCCTACGCCCCACTTACTTCCTGCTCTTGACATTTGAAACTCCAAGAAATTGAAGGCAGCACATGGTTGAAATAAAAGAAAAGAAATGAGGTAATGGCCAAATATAGCATAACTCTCCCGTTTTGATGACTACTCCAGTGATGACAGAATAGATAGACCTGTGGGTGATTCTCCTGAAAGGCATGATGCTGTGAATTTTAGATATTATGTTTTGCTCTGGTTATATTACCAGGTGGAAAGAATGGGAAGTGGGGAACTTTTGTTTCTCAGTCCCAGAACCCCCACAATGATGAACAAAAGCAACATACCCATGGAAGAAAATTCTGCATTAGAGCAAATGTGAGGAGTAGCCCTATCTTATTCAAGCTACCACTATCAAAAGTTATCTCACAGGCTCCACTGACCCCTGCTCTTAATGAAGATAAGCTATTATAAAGAAGTAGTTACTACTTTTCCTGTTGTACTCTAAAGCATTTGTTTTTTGAGGTTCTGGCAAGATTGAGGTAAAGCCTGATTTCCCCAACCTGTCATACTGGCACCATTGGATGTTGTGATGAAATGCTGGTATGTTTTTCACAAAAGAAGAAAAAAAAGTGCTCCATCGCCCAGCATTTGGATCCATACCCATGTAGATATGACCTCTGACACACCATCTGGAACAGAGACAGGCATCTCAGACCCACACATTGCAGGCTATCACTCACTCAATTGCTCATTCTTAGTTTCGCAGAAAAGCAGAAGACGGAATCAGTTTATGGAGATCTAGGAAAGGCTTTTCTTCATGCAAGTGGACATTAAAAGCTGCACGTTCACATGAAAAGTCAGCCTTCCCAACTCCACCTCCAAATAACCTTTAGCTCCCACAGCCTTCCTGGTGAACAGAAGTTGTTCAGTCACTCATATGACCGAAGGCAATGTCCCTAATGGATGCTGTGAGGCTTGGCACAGCAAACCGGTCTCTCCGGGCGAATGGCAGTAAACTCACTGGTCTTTTGCACTATTTTGCTTGCACTGCTAGTCAGAAGTATCAGCAACAGTAAACTGTTTTGGTCAGTTCTTCATTCCTTGGACTCACATACATCATACCCAAAGGAAAGCAATGGTTTAGAGTTCTGTAGAGTGCCTGTTTAGTGCCTAGTTAATGGAGAGAGACATATGCTGAAGCCTCTGATTAATAATTCCTCCTCATACCAGCAAAGCATCCAAACAAATTGAGGTCCAGTACATTTCTGGAAGTTTTCAGTTTTAAAAATAGCACCTCTTCTCTTTCCTGAGAAACAACTGCACATAACCAGCTGCAGTCACAAGGTTGTGGCTCCACAGCAAGGCCACCACCAGTTGTGTCCCTAATAGAATTTAATTGCCCCATGAACCTCAGGATGACTGAAACCTAAAAGCACTTAAGGTCCAGGGAAGAAAGAGATTTAACAGACCTCTCCTCAGAAATCCCTACTGCTACCTCAGATGGTAAAGTATTCTCATTTTACTGATAAAGAATTGACAGCCAGAGCCTCTAAAGACTAAGGATCTTAGTGCTCTAGCAACAGCATCTGGTGAAAGGAAATATCCAGCCAACAGTTATCTTCCCCGCTGCTTGTGATATCCCATCTTAATAGCCCAGGGTATTGGCCCATTCTGTTAAACATCAGGTAATCTTTTGTACAGCAGAAAGTTAAATTCCAGTCTCCTCAACCAACATATGAATCTTATGCAGCTGATTATCCACTTGTTTGCATGAGTATAAGTGTATGTCTTGATGGAGTGGAACTATATGTGGGTAATGTCATCACAAGCTACTGAAGTCAGGCCCACAGTTTTTTAAGCCTCCTTCTAAACGGATGAACAAGAACAACAAAACCAACAAAACTTATTTCTTTTTCTTTTCTTTTCTTTTTTCTTTTTTTTTTTTTTTTTTTTCCTTTTGTTAAATGTTGTCTCATAGTAAAAATAACACCCGTTACTAGAGTCAGTTCTGATTGAAGAATTCAGTTTTGAGTCTTCCATTACATCAGGAAACTCCTATTGAGGAAATCATAACAATTGCCAATGAAATATAGAACGAAGGCAGAATATGCTTAATAGGAATATTAACAATAATAGTAACAACAAAAAGAATATTAATAGCATCTTCAATTTTAGTAATGGACAAATAAAACTCAAGTGTATACGGAATTTAGGAAAAAAGAAAATTTTACCCTATGTTTTGTTAATGGTAGTATATCACTGTAGGAGGTGCTAAGTCTGGCTTCAAAGTGTCTGAAAATACAGAAAAGAACATACATCAGAATCTGCCCTCATTAAAAACCATGTTACTTCTCTGACTTCAGCAAAAGCAGAATATTGGTTTCTAAAAGGAGATTGTAGCCTCACAGATGACTCTGATCATATACAGTGCTATAAATTGCTAATGGGCTTGTGAATTCTGTGAAGCAGGAAGGAATTGGTTGGAAAAGTGCTGTTTTCAAAAGAGCTTTTGAAAAAGGAGAGAAAAGAAAACAGTCAGGATGCTTGCAAAAATCCAAGGTCACAGGCTGGGAGCAGAACTTCAGAGAAGGAAATCAGAAGAGAGAGAAAAGTTACAAGGGTGGGAAGTGGAGACAGGCAGAGGAAGAGTTAAAATGATAGTGAAAATGAAAAGGATGTCACAAAATGTCAATCACATGGCAGGGACTTCAGATATTCCTTTCTCTATGTCTAAGCCACTTTGTCTGTGATCCCCTTCACAATGCTTAGCTGGGACCATCTCTCTATATTTGTACAGACCAGTACAATATGGACCTGCTTTTTGTTCTCTTATATCTCCCAGCATCATCATCACACAAGTAATTAACAAAGTAATAAATGATACTGTATTGCCTCTTAACCCTCTGCATTTATTTTTCTGTGGATTGCATTAAAAAGAACAAAAAATTTGAAAAAAAAGAAAGATTAATAATCCTCAGTCAGAGTGAAACTCTGGAGAGATGACACCATCTGGATGATTAGTACTTGTTTCATTTGCGCGTTGAACTCAGTACTCTTCCGGCACTAATTATTGCATACCGTTTCCTTATACCACGACTTCTGGGGCTGTGGGTGTGATATAAATAGCAGACTAATGACATGTGGTATGTTGCTCAGGAGACCTCATGTTAGTTTACAGCGTTTCTCTGATTATTACTTTTTTAATAGAGAGAAGATAAAATACTGATCTCACAAGCGAGACATGAGAGCCTTAATTTGTTCACATTTCTCTAAGAGCCAGTGCATGATGAAATATTTATATGTTCCTCTCCGACTGCAGCATTTTGAATGTGCCGGATTGTTTATTGTTGTAGTTAAGAACTGATGGGGAAAGAAGTGCTGGAGAATTCAGTAACAGGATATCCATGTCAAGTTTGAAAGTAAAAAGGGTACAACCAAAGCAATCATAACAACACATGGTGCTAAGGATCTGACCTATCCTGTACAGGTAGAGAATTTAATATTTTGTCAATGGTTGAAGACTTGTATGAGAAGTCATGGAGTCAAACACCGTTGCTAATATTTGAAAGGCAAGGGAAACATAAGGCCGTTAAAATGGCATGTAATGCCACTAAAATAATGAGGTTTGTCATACTATAGGGGTGTAACACAAGCTATCTAGAATGGCCAAGAGACGAATCAAAGCCATAGACTGGCATGGTGCTTTTGGAAAGAAGGATGCCACTTGAAATATGGACACCATTCTTGGTTAATCTAAATGTGACCTGCTGACATATTATCCTCCCCAGGTTTCACCCTGGCACGTTCCTTTCTAACTGCAAATTTTCAACATACAAAAATCAGTAACTGATGATACACACAGTGAGGCCTGATGTGATTTCCACTGTTGTGATGACATTTTAGTGAGTTAACTCATGCCCCTAGGGGTGAGTTAATAAGTGATGATTGCTATTAACTCCCTGTTTGTTTTGGGACTAACAAAGACTTCTTTCTCCCTGTACAAAGCATGGGTTTACTAAAGTTTTTCAGTACACTGTCATGGAATGTAAACAAGCGTGCATTCTAGCTTAAAGTCCAACCTGATAATCAGAAGAAAACTGAAGACCACATCTGCCCAACTTGGCCCTCGTTCTCCACTCAGATCCCAGCTCAGTGCCACTCTGCTGTATCTCCAAAAATACACGTTTGAACCATGGAGTTCTTCTGAAGCAATCGGGAAAATCTCTGTTCCTTACCAGAAATTTCCAGTCCATCTTTGCTTTGCTGTAGCTCACAAGTGGTGGGACAACCTTGGAGAGACGGGGATTCTGTAGGGTGACTGCCAGCAGAGATCTGCAAGAGACTCTGAAATACACTTTAACATTGTTCTCAGGAGACATAGGCAGAACTGAATAGGTGCTAGGGAATAAAACAAAAAGACAGCTTGCAGATTTTGATCTGCTAAATATTAGGGCAGGACTTTAGTTGTTAATCTTTCCTGATTCGCTAGTCTTCAAATTATCCAAATTCTATCCTGAAAATTTAAACCTACTGAAAGCAGGTTTAATTTTCTCAGCTTCCTTTTGTAGTTCACAGACCTTCAGAAGGCTGCAGCCCAGTTTGAAATATAGTATTGAGCATATAACACTGGAGACATTCTAGGTTTGGGTTAAAGTGGGGTAGGAATTTAGAGAGTCCACAGGGTCAGAAAATACACTGTTAGAGAATCTAATGTAAAGGGGATATTCTCCTCATCCCACCCACTGTGCTGCCTGCCCACTAACCTTGCTCTGTCAGCTAGCCCAGAAAATGAAAGGACTGTTACGCTTTTCTAGACTCGTTGGGATTTCCAATCTTTTCTCTCTACTTGAACCTTCACATCCATTAAGTCCAAGGACCAAGAGTGAGGCAAGGAGAGGGAAGGCTCCTTACAACCTTCTCTTATCTGCCTGCACACCCATGCAGTGCTAGCTGCAATCCTGCCCCTCTGTGATTCATAAATTATCTAATTCTCTTCTTAAAACTCTCTCTTAAATCAAAGAATTTTGTTTCATTGACTCCTGCTGCATGAAGGTCAAAGCCTAGTGGTGCATACTTCACTGATTCTTTATAACAGTGCCCTCTTCAAGATCGGTTTCATTTGCCTTGTGTCGATGGTTTCCACTCCAGTCTTCATATAATTACAGGAAGGTGACATGAACAACCCTTCTTCACCCGTGCGAATGTCTGAAACTATCACTGGACGTATACAGGGAATAAAGATTTGAGTTTGCTGTTCATGTAAAAGGCTTTCTCTGATGAGTTTTGATGTTTTGGGGGTTTTTTTTCTAAAGAAACCTTAGGTCTCATGGCTTAGATTTTAGAGCTGGGCATGGAAAAAACCAGCAATGTTAAATATATCAATGAATTTGCGAATAAATGCTTCATAAATGCTTCCATTTCTTTTTCACAAATTAGTTTATCTTCTAACAAAAGACAAAAAGAGAATGAAAACAACAAAGAATACCTAATACTAGAAAGGAACTGAAATATGTCTTTTAAAATAAGGAAATTCATATGGGCTAATACCTATACAGTGCACACAGGGGAAAAATGCAAGTAATTATAATATTATCTCTCTATTCAGAATATAGGATTTTATGGATTTCACAATGCACATAAAAAGCCACATGTGCCATTATATTTACAATGGTCCACTTTTATTGCATACAGTGAAAAAATATGATGCAAAATGAAATGAAAAGTTCTGTAGCTCGGATTTATTTGACTTGGTCTGATTTGCTATTGTAAGTAGCCAAAAATGTCATAGGAGATAATTCAAAAAGTTAATGTGTGGGCATTGTGCAAGCATGCTGGTAAAAATGCTACAATTTCCACCTTTAAAAAGTGACATAGGAAAATATAAAAGGCTGCAATGAATAATGCTAAAAAGAGACATTGCAAGTGGAACTGACTGACCAAAACCACTCAGGTCTGATCTTCTTGCATTATGCAAATTCTAAGGCCATATATGACCATGGTCCGAGTCACTTGGAGTTTTACAACACCCACAGTTCCAGCTATCTCAGTGAGCAATACAGGCAACTTGATGTTCAGAACAGCAATGTAACTGCCTAAATACAGACAAAGAGCATGTTATATCCATGGTCATGGTCAGGTGGAGACAGATCCTGCTCAAGATCTCATCATGAAAAGTCTGTATGAAAAGCTTCATAGTCTGGTGGCTGTATCCAGCTGATTTTTTTATTTTTTTTTTTAATTTCCTCAGCATCCTAAGGAACAATATTATAAGAACTTGGATCTGGGGCTTTTGAATGACATACAGATCGCTTGTGCCTGACCATCATGAAGTATAGACATCCATGCTAATATTTGTGCTCGGGGCACAAATACCATTAGGTGCTTTCCTATAGGTGCTACAGGACAAGAACCTTAGTCTTTGCTAAGCTTTTTGCTTCTATCACTGCAAACACCCTGAGAAAGAATGCATTTGTACTTCACTGAGGTTAAGGCGGAGCCGCACTACTTGGGGCAGCTGCGGGCTTTCCTAGAACAAGGATATAGTGTTTCCCCTGCCCTGGGACTATATGTGGTCTTGCTAGAGGATGTGGCAAAACTTCCATTGATTTAAATGAGCCAGAATTAAGGTCTTTGGAAAAAAAAAAAAACCACAACAAAATCTGACTGTTACATGTAAGTTTTTTGCCTGTACTTGTATTTAAAATAATATACAAATCCTTGTAGTAAATGGTTACATAATGCATATTATAATGCATACTGTAATAAAGATGACATTATAACACATACTCTATGCTACAATTACATAAATTAATAACAATATAATACAGGTGATATAATAAAAATATAAAACATAAAAATTATAATGCATCACAATATACATTGGAATACATGTAACACAATACTACAGCAGAATTCATAATTTCAAAATACCTCTTTTCTGATTGACATCAAGTCAATGCATGATCAGGAGTTGGTGAAAGTGTAAGGTGAGAGCTAAAACATGTGGATGTTTTCATTAAAATGCATCAAATTTTAGCTGTGGAAAAATCAAATATCATGGCCAAATATCAAGAAAGTGCCCCAATGTATCTTTGGAGGAACGCAAAACAGGAAACGTTCCTTTTTTCCTGACTTGCTAACACCATCTGCCTGAATATCTTTGGCAGGAGAACAGCCTCTGAAGGAAAGAGCTGGGACAATTAAGATTTGACTGGACAAAATCCAAGGAATATTTCTGTATTGAAAAAGTGATGGACCAGGACATTTAAAAGACCTTCCCGTTCTCCAGCTATATGCTGGTTTATTGGCTTTGGATCTGATCTGTAGAGCTTAATATTTAATACTGAAATATTTTGAAAAGTGTCATGGAAACACTACTGCCTTCGTATCTTACTGCTCAAAACAGGGTAGTAAAATAGCTAGCTCAACATATTGATGCTTTTGCAGGATCTTGTTCTCTCTCCTTACACTAAGTCCCTGGCACTGGGCAGGGAGGAGAAGCAGGCCTGCCAGTTCTGCTTGTACCTGTATTTCAAGCCCACCCTGGGCCAGGTAGAAGATTTTGACCCCAGGACACTCCTGACCGACTACTGATGTTTCCTAATGATGACAGAAGCTTTCAGGGGAGCGGAAACTTACAGAAGAAGCAAAGTGGGAGGAAGAGTGAGGAAATGAAGGACTCAATGGCTGGGAATTTACGTAAATAAGACAATAAAAATTCACTTTAGATGCAAAGTGGCACATTGCATTGTATGTAGAGTGTCTCCAATTTTCTCAGCTTACTGCCTTGACAGCTGTGAGAGTGAAAGAAGGAGCATGGCCAGTCAAGTGTATAAGCTGATATGCACATAAAATCCTGGTCAGGATCTGCTCGCACACAAAAGACTTGGCTCCATCTAATGCTGTCACTCTTCAATCATGTGTCATGTTTCTGTTAATCTTGCAAACAGCCAATATCAAGATACACATCTTTCTTGCCCTCCAATATTTTATACATAGGCTTCTTAAGCACACTGTAAATGCAGGAAAGAAGAGCAGAGAAACTCTAAAAATCACTGCAGCACATATATTCTCTTTCTGAAGGGGCAGGCAAATAATCTCCCAATTTTTATGGGAATTAACCACAAGTGGTCACCAATCTTGACATTTTCTTGAAAACTGTGACATGTTGAATATGCAGCAAGAATCTGTGCTGGAGGACAGTTTTATTCATTTCTATCTGTAAGAACCGGGTAACACAGGGAAGGTCTTGCTTCCACATTCAGTATGACATGGTTGTGTCACAACATCACAGAATCACAGAGTTACAGTCACAGAATGGTAGGGGTTGAGAGGGAACTCTAGAGATAGCTAGTCCAATCCCCCTGCCAGAGCAGGGCCACCCAAAACAGGTAGGCCAGAAATGCGTCCAAGTGGGTTTTGAATATCTCCAGAGTTGAAGACTCCACACCCATTCTGGGCAGCCTGTTCTAGGGTTCTGGCACCCTCAAAGTAAAGAAATTTTTCCTCAAGTTCAGATGGATATTCCTGTGTTCCAGTTTGTGCCCATTGTCCTTTGTCCTGTCACTGGGCACCACTGAAAAGGGTCTGACCCCATCCTCTTGACACCTGCCCTTTGGATAGGCATTCATGAGATGCTCGTTACAGTCTTGTCTTCTCCAGACTAAACAGACCTAGCTCTCTCAGCCTTTGCTCATAATAAGGATGCTCCATTTTCTTGATCATCTTTGTAGCCCTTTGCTGGACTTTCTCCAGTAGTTCCCTGTCCTTCTTGAACTGGGGGGCCAAGAACTGGATACAGTACAGGAGGTGCAGCCCCATCAGGACAGAGTAGATAGGGAGGATGACCTCCTTCAGCCTGTTTGCCATGCACTTTTGTGCTCTTTCACAGAATCACATAATATCTTTGTGAACTTCTTGGCCACAAGGGCACATTGTTGCTGCATGGTCAACTTCTTGTCTGCCAGGACTTCCAGGTCCCTCTCTGCAGAGCTGGTTTCCAGCAGGTCAGCCCTCAACCTGTACTACTGTATGGAGTTATTAATACCTGGATGCAGGACTCTACACTTGCCAAGTGTAGAGTCCTTTCTTTACCAAGGATGTTATGGGAGACAGTGTCAAAAGCTTTGCTGAAATCAAGGTAGACAATGTTCACTGCTGAATCCGTGTTGATCGCTCCCAATAACCTTCTTTTCCTCTACATGCTCAGAGATGACCTCCAATATGAGCTGTTCCATAATCTTTCCAGTGAAGGAGGTGAGGCTGACTGGCCTGTGGTTTCCTGGGTCCTCCTTCTTGTCCTTTTGAAGACTGGAACGGTGTTGGCTTTCCTCCAGTCATCAGACACCTCACCTGTTCTCCGTGGCCTTTCAGATATGATGGAGAGTGGCTTCAATATAACAATAACATCTGCCAGCTTCCTCAGCACTCTTGGGTGCACCCCATCAGAGCCCATGGATTTGTGGGTGTTGCATTTGCCTAAATGTTCTCTAACCCAATTGTCCTCAACCAAGGGAAAGTCTTCCTTTCTCTGGCCTCTCTCTCTTACCTTTAGGGTCTGGGATTCCTGAGGGCCATGATATCCAATATGTGATTGATGTGTCATCCAGTCCAAGACAGGAATAGAGAGTAGAGTTGTGAGAGGTAGGGACTTCTCTTGGACTAATTGTTCCACAATTGATTGTTCCCTGTGAACAGCACAGCAGGTGCTTATTCACTCGCAGCAACCTACGCACTTGGACAAGCCTAAAAAATCTTCAATACAACATACAATACTTTCTAGAGGCATTAACTAACTAGTTTGGATGCATTTTCTTTGGTTTGTGGGTTTTTTTTTCTCCTCCATACTATTTAAAACACTTCACCATTCACAGAAAAATGCTGGCGCTGAAAACTATGATTGATTCCTTCTTTATTTATTGAAGATATTCTTATATCTTCAATGCCAAGCTTTCTCAAACAGTGAAATCTTGCTTAAGAGGTGAAGAAGGTGTAGTGGCTTTTGGGTACCACACAGATTTCTTAGCTTCAGCGTTGAGACTGCTAACAAAGATAAGAACTAGAGAAACCGGCAACATGATTTCTCTGACCCTGGTAAGAATTTTGCAGACTGCATCAATGTTGACCAAATTTTTGCAGTCATTTGAGCGGGTTTGCTACTGACTTCAGTGGGAGCTGGGCTAAGTAAAGGCAAAGCACTGTGGTAACTCCCACTCACTGGACAATCAAGCTGTTACTGAATCTGACATGAAAGACCCTGTTGGGAGTAGCTGGGGAGAGCCCACATGTACAACATCCAGCAGCTCATTCCACATAGCTCAGTCAAAAACCTTCCACTGGTAACAGATGCTGTTTGAGTCTCTTGAGGTGGCATTTTAAGACACTTTAGCCTGATGCTTTTTAAAATATTTCTTCTTAATCAAAAGTACCTGCCCACTGGGTTTTTTGGAATAGGAGCCTGCATTGTTTTCACAGTAAAAACAAATGTACAATAACATGGTGAGCTGCTTACATCCCAGGTGAATGCTGAGAAGGACACATTGAGATCTAAGGACCCAGTACCAAGTAGAGAAGGCTTAATAGAAAATGAGTCTGGACGATGTCCTGACCTAAGCAACATAAAGACAAAACTGACATTAAAAGGTGCTAAAAGGGTAAGTGTCCATGTTGATCATTACTGGTGAATACAGCTCTCCTAATATCATTGCTGAATTCATTCACTCTGAATTATTTTCAGAATGTCACTTTTCTCTCTGCAGTTCTTTCCTTTGTCCTTTATTCCTGCTGCTTTCATCTTTTTGATGTGTGTGTGATTGGCAAAAGAAGAGGGAGGGTTGAGAATAGCTAATGCTGAGCAGCAGAAAATGTCTGGGAGGGAAAAAGACTTTTCAGATCTGAAGCTGTCCAGATGATTTCAGTGCAGGATTTACCACTGCTGCCTTTTCCCTCGAGAATGACAGAAAACTACCAATGCAAGAGTTTTGGATTTTTGGCCCTTCTTCAAAGTACTTGGGAATACCTATTTCGTCTCTAGATGCTTTAGTTTTCACTCTAATAATTGAACATATATGGTAGTCCACAGCTCAAAACTCTAAGAAAAAAATATTTTTTTTCCAGATAAATACTCACCAGGTTTTGGTGATTCTTATTTTATATTAAAGAAGGGAGAAGAGATTCTCAAAAGAAGAGATGGACAAAATTCTACACTTCAGTGATTCTGACATTTCATTTTCCTAACACTTTGAGTTTGTGGTACTTGCTGACCTCTGAGAGTTACTGCTCAATCTAATTTCTTCCTAAGAATAACTGGTAATAGCAGAGACCTAATAGGAAACAAAAAAGCCCACAACCCAAAAACCAAAAAAAATAAAAACCCCAAACCCTTGACATCCAACTGCTGAACAATAGATTGAGCTAATCATTTAAATAGACTAATTTTAAAGAAGCTACCTACTAAAGAGAAATATAAAGGTTCATTATGTGTCGGTAAGGAATATTAAGCATCCATGACCCAAGAGAACAAAAAGAGAGATTGAATTTGACAAACTCTTGGAATAAAAACAATTAGGGCATTAATGTAAAAGGATAAAAGGATTCAGCATTTTGTAATGTAATTGACCTTTGAAGCCCTATGAATCTTTTTTTTTTTTTTTTAAGATTGCAAAGCATTGCTAAGAGCCCATTTGGGAATGTGACAATTTAGAAAATGGAAAATGCATTCCTCAGTCTGAGTTTAGTGGGGTTGCAGACTCCCAGGATTATCCATGAAGTAACACTTCAGTGTTCCTGTTTTGCTATTTCCCAAACTCAGACAGATACATCCCTAGATACGTCTAGGAACCCTGGGTGTTTGTGCATCATTATGCTGTCTGCCTCACTCCTTCCCACCCCCAAATTGGATTAGGTCCATCATCCTTAAAGGCAAGGGACAGAACATGAATCATCTGTTATACTAACTTTGAGAAAACCGTTAAGTGCTGTAGAGCTTCAGAAGCAACTTTTAATATATCCAGTGGATCATCCTCAGACGCAGCCTGATGTAATGGTTTCTGTGGACAGTGAGTGTGCCAATGAAACTGTAGATAATGAATAACAAGATCCTAGTAGGATATTACAGTAATAAAGTCTTTGGGCAGAGAGTGTCAATCCTGTTGACACCTATTTATGCTGCTTCATTGGTGCAAATGTAGCAAAACATGAGGTGGGATGCAAGTCCTTGATGCCTTCTCTGGAAATTTTTCAGTGCAGTTTAATGTTAGAGTAGGACTTAGTGCCATTTGGTCATCAGAAGGACTGGGCTCTTATGAGATACTTACTGGGAGAAAATAAATATTTTTAGGTCATGTCATTACCCCAAGACATGGGCAATATTTCTCCTCTAGAATGTAGTCAGGCTATGGATTGAAAATGAACAGGACTTTACAGTAGTGGAAAGGGACTGCAAAGTTGGAAGGGCAAGTTATTACTTAAGAAATATCATGAGAGATTGAGGGATCCCAGCAGCAATCTAGGACATTTCTCCTTTTTTGTTGATGAGTTTCCGCTGAAGGGGCAGAGGAACCTCCACTTCTCTCCCTTGAGCATTCCTTTTCAAAGACTTGTAATTATGCAAGTCTATCAAATGTCTAATTCAAGCTAATTACATATAGAATATCCTTATGTCTTTACCAACAATTTAGTCCTCCATCCATACTGTTTTTTTTCTTGCACATATTTCACCTTGACCCTTTCTTTCAAGGTGTTAGCTCTTCTTGACACAGAGCCAAATGTCCATCTCACCTTTTCATATTCCAGATGCACCTACTCTGCATTGTACCAAGTGAGAGACATATAAAGTAGCTTTACATGAGCTTATTTATATGTCTGGGACAGCATTGTATAATGCATAATGCACTGCACAAAGCACATCAAACCCCATCTCTCTTTCCCAACCCTATTTGTTTTATATTTGGGGTTTTTTTAATCAATTAAATCTCCAATGCATTAAGTTAGATTTCAGTGACCTTCCCACATCTCTCTTTCTAGACACCAACCTTCTCACAATATCTATCCATGTAAAATGGGTCAAATTTTGACCTTCACACTATTTCCATTTTATGTAACAAGGCTGGAGTCTGTAGGGCTTAGTGAAAATTTAACCTTACCAACACTGCCTAGCGGGACAGGATGCAGCAGTGATGTAGTTATAGTGTTGTGAAGATTTAAGGCTTACTGGGCATCCACAGGTCTGTGACAGGCTTTGGATAGCCTGTGAGGACACCTAGGGGAGCAGTCAAAGAACTGATGTCTACTTTGGACAAAAAAGTCTTATCTGGAAGCTGTTATACCGCTAGTCCAAGTTAGAAACTGTTAATAAGACTGTTGATTGAGGTTAGGTAGTTCCTGCTCTGAGGAATGAAGGTGTTGTAGCTCTTTACCATGAAGGAGAAAAAAAAGTTGCCAGTCATTCCTTAAACTTTTCAGTGACCAATAGGAAAATGAATTGACAGATATAGATATGCTACCAGGAAGAGGAAGTAAGGTGGTTGCTCTACCATGTCTTATTTTAAACTTAGTTTAATGTTATATACATGATGGCAATATGTCAATATTTAGGAAATGTTGCTATGAATAAATGCAGTGCATTAGACTGCAGCAGGATCTCCTGGAGGAATTGTTGAAAACTTTGCATCTTGAGACCACAACCTACTAATGTTACTAGACATAACCTTCCATAATATATTAAAAAGACAGATGTAGTATTGAGGGAGAAGAAAATATGGTTGAATGAGGTCTTTAGCTTAATTTTTAAGCAATAAAAATGAGAACCTTGTTCTAATGTAAGAGCTAAAAGAACAGGAACTGGATCAGACTGTGAGGCACTGATTTCCCTTTAAAAGAAGTAAAAAAAGATAATTAATTTCCTTCCAGGAAAATGACAAATTGTTTCAGTACACTTGATATGAATAATTCACAAATAACCTTATTCACATAAGTGAGAGGATTCATATTGTGCAGTCCTATTCATATAAGCAATGGAGCCAGTTTAGCCAAAAGTAATTAGCTAAGGGTGCTTTGGAAGGCTGTATCAAAGCCAAAGAATACATCTGAATCACTTGAATCCTGGTGTAGTTCCTTAAGTTCAGGTATTTTATCTCCTCTTGGTTTGAAGCTGTTCCCTCTGTTACATTGCAGTGGTCAAATATAATATGGGTGTTTTTTCACAGGAACAAAATAGAAAATATTTAACATGGTACGAATTCTCACATCTGTTTTCTTCATTTGATGAATATAAATGTTACTTATAAGACTGAAATCTCTGATGATTGATTGTATTTCAAAATAAGATTTTTTAGATTCACTGGGAGAACTTTTGCTTGTATCCACATAATAGAAAATAAATTTTAGTAGGATCAGTTAGGAACTCAAAGACAATGTATAAATGTAATGGTATCTTAAAACTCTACGGAAGAACTTTTCCAAAAGGAACTCAGGTTTGTGAGTCTTGCTGTTCCTTCTCTTTCCACATACTTGAATTCATACATAATATGTTTTCAAGAATAAAAACCAAACAAACTCCAAAACAAACAAACAAAAAACTACCAAAAAAAGCCACTCGATATTTGGGAATTAAAGAAATGAGCCCCCAAAGACTGTAAAAGTAAAAAATACTAGTGATATTCTGACAAAAAAGATTCACAACAGGCTTATGGGGAAAGTAATATAGGATTTTATGTTTGTGTTAAATTATACAATATTTCAATACGCTTTTAGCATGAATTTTAGCAGGATTTTTGCTGTCCCACTTAACAATTCAAATAAACTCAATGGGTGAAAGAAAACTGTTTTATCAATGAAAAGGAATATATAATTGTAGGAATAGTTCATTTTAGATGAGAGAATGAACTTCCATGTTGGTGAAACTGTTTTTACTTACTATAAACAGTATGTCTAAAGATTTTGTTTTTCGCTTTGTGTATAGGTAGATGAAACCCCACACATCTAGCCACTTGCTGCTATGTGAATTGAGTATTTCCATGATCTAGACAACTTACATAACTTTTTTCTTAAACTGCAGCAATGAAATTACTCATAATGGCAAAGAAGGGAACTGACCCAATTTACCTGAAATGAGATTCCCCTCCTTTCCCCCAGCAGTAGCTGACACCAGCAAGTTTCACTTCAAACTGGGGTTAAAGTAGTTTTTTAAAACAGAAGAAAACTACAGAAAAAAAACGTTGCAAATGCGAAACAGGCATTTGTAAGCAAATGACAAGCTCGCTTTTTGTAAAGCTGATGTTCTGAAGCTGATTGCACTCCTTGGCTATTTATATCTAAATGGCTCCACTCTTTAATAGTGTCCATTTATATTTCAAGTGGCCTAGATACACAACGCTGGAGTTACACGGCTGTTCCACATGTGTCGTAATTGAATTACTAGAACAAAAAAAAAAAAAAAAAACAGGCAGGAGTTTTGACTTCTGATGTTACATAGTTAATGCAGCCTAATAAGGTCAATGGAGACTAATTGTGAAATCAGGGCATGCTCCATTTGAGGAGGAATATACCACTGAAGATAAGGATGAAGCGCCATCCAGTATCACTTTTTGGCTGTTCTACACTTGTGCACTCCTGATTTTATGCAAGTGAGACTAAGGCAAAGACGTGTTCTCCAGCCCAGCACTGTCTGGTGCTGATTTTGGAGCACAGGAGCTGGAAGCAGTAGTTTCCCAGTGTCTCTTGTTGACTTGCAGATTGTAAGAGCTCACAGGGAAACAGCTGAACATTTTGGGGAGAAACATTTTGCTCTTTCACCTCAAGCTGGAAAAAGCATCTTTGGAAACCCTTCATATGCAGCTCTGGGGAGGAAGGAATTAGGAGTCTGTGAGGTCTGGTCTGTCGAGAGATGTCCCTGCTCATGGCAGGCAGTTGGAACTAGATGACTCTCCCAGCCTAAACCATTCTATGATTCTATGTGGTTAGACCATGGTTAAAATATTCACTGGTAACAGGGAAATTGTTAGAACCAAGGTTTCCTTCAGCTGCAGGGATCACAGAGGGGGCCTAATCATCAACATATCAGATGCTGTAAAGTAGGTTTTCTCTCACTGGTAATTTTACCTTGAACGCCAAAAATCTTTTCTGATCAAAATTCAGTTGACACATTTTGTCATGAAATTCTTTGGTTAAGACAGAGTAGCATATTCTAAGGAGAACAATGTCATTAAAAAGACTTAGCCAGATCTCTGCATCTCTGACAATAATCAGTGCTGTAATGTTGCAACCTTTACAAAAATAGCTCCGTAACAGGCAGATGTGGGATCATCTGTTTCCTCCCTCCCCTGCTGTGTCCTCTTTCTAAAAAGATACAGTTTGGGATATAATACAGCAGTCCCTCACTGCCAGTCCTACATTCAGAGTATTATTAAATTTGAATGACTTACAGCATTTGAATTTGTATACACATTCTAGAAAACACAAGGAATGCATTCGTGAACTTGCCTCTCCTAGAAATACTCCTCCTAAGGTAGCTCCAAGAAGACTGCCTTGTGCATCCACAGCTTCTCCAGAGAGCTGCCTTTCTGTGACCAGTCTGTTTTCCCAATTTACAATATTCTCTTTCACTCCCACAGGTTTTACTCAATCAGTTTGTTTTGCTGTTATTTCAACTCAGAAATATATATGTTTTCTTAAGTAACATAAGTTGCCTTAATGATCATTTTGTTTGAGAACAAATATCAGCCTATGACTTACTCAGAGGTAACCGAGTTGTGCATTTACTTTATTTATTTATTTTTTTAATTAGGGTGGTAGGAGGTTGTTTCACTGCCAGATACAATCTGTAACTTTTCTTTATACTCCGATTATCTTGATGGCCATATGCATGGCTTTAATGTGTGATGTGTGCATGGTCTATACATCTATTCTGATCAATTGAATAGGCATTACAGCCTGAAATAGGGCACCTCATAGTCCTAGAGGCATTCTGATAGCAAATGGGGAAAAAAAAAATCAACCTGGTTCATTTAAAAATGTAGTTTATTTGCTCAAGAACAGATTTTTAACCTTAGTAAAATTCTACCAGCTACTGAGGGAGTGATACAAAAACCATACATGTTTGTGCTCTGCTCTGCAGGAAATTTTGTGAAAGTTTAACAGAGGGTGATCACATGGCAACTTGTTGGGTATAAAAGGTTGCCAAGAATGTGAGTTTATAAGGGCTAAGAGATAAGGCCATGTTTCTGTAGCTTGTAAGTGCAGGTGACACACCTCTCAACTGGCAGGTCTGGGAGTCCCCGAGCTCTATAATGAATAATGTGTGACATGAATTTCCACTAAGATATAGCGGAAAAGTGCTGAGACCACAAACGTGCTGGAGTCTCCTGCTGGTGCAGCTCACCCTCAAGGTAACCTTGGGGAAATGCTTTGAAATGGTAGCTGAATAACAAGGAAGCTAGTTCTTTGTATGTCAGTGGTGTTTCGGACACTGACTTAGCAACATTTAGAGTTGTTTCTTTGCTTAAACTTTTATCTTCCTCTGAGGGGACTACTGAGGAGAACAGCACCTTCAAATGGTCGTTGTCCTTTTTCAGACGTATTTTTCCAAGGAGAAAGCAATTGCTATTTCTCCCTGAACCCTGGGGTCTAAAAACATCATTCTGCTGTAATGACCTAGAAAGAAACTTGACTTGTTCACATGAATTGCTGGATCATTTTTGTCAAAGGCTCAAAAATCAGTTCTCAATTTCTCACAGTGTTGTGCAAAGATATTGACAAAAAAAAGTGGAAAAAAAACCATGAGAGAAAAAAAAATATAAGATGGACTTCAAGGTCTTTCAGAATATGTTACATTTCCTATTCCATATATGATATAATTTTCCCAATAAACCCTTTAGGACAATACTGGGCAACATAAAACACTTGTGCACATCTGTATGGTTAATTTTTAGAATTAACACTATAAATTCTGACAATTCATATCCAAGAAGAGAAGACTAAATCCCACAGCTGTTTTAATAATGTAATGAAATACACTTACTCCATATTTCTTACATGTTTAGGATGCCGTTTATGGAAACATAAGATCAGGTTCCTGTGTTTCTCAAGGTATTGTTGAAGTTGGCTCAAAGAGCATAGGAGGAGCTGAATACAGGTGTTGACACTTGCTGTGTTACTAGCCAAAGTGCAAGTATGGCTCCTTAAGCATCTACTGTTACCCCAGTTCATTCAAGTTGGAAACCCAACAAGGGAATAGAACATGCATTAAAAGGGCTGATAGACATAAATTCCTTTACAAAATTTAAGGTAGGGAGATAAAGATTCGATATGCCAACTTTTTCTTGTCTCGCTCATTTTTAAGGCCAATTTCATTGTAAATGATTTATACAGATAGAAAGGTCTAGGAAATTGGTGCAAGAGGATATTTTAAGAAATTCGTAAACCCAAGAAAATCCAACTTCCAAATTTAAGCTGTTCTACGGCATGTGAACTTTTATGAAGTCCAGTCTGGCTAATATTTTTTTTTTCTTTATGTATATTGCAACAGGATTTGTTTGTATTGTGACTCCCTCTGCCCCAGTGAAAAACATGTGCTTTTTATGTCCATATGCACACTTTCTCCCCTTGTGCTTATGTAGTGGACTGCTGACAGGATAGTCCTTTGATGATTTCATCACACACCAGACTTTCTCCATCCCTTCTGCCTCCAAGGGCTCACGTAAACAAACTAGGATGCTTTACACAGCCTGTATTTACAGATACCATTGCAACTCAAAATAAGAAAATAAGGAAGAGGTCAGGCAATCGTAATGCTTCCCTTCATCTCCTTGAATCCTTTGTCTGTACTTTTGTTCATCTTCCCCATCTCCCTTGCCCCTGTGACACATCTCTGTCTCGTTGCTTGGTAACCTCCCAGCACTGCTGTGTGTGCCGGCACCAACTGCTCCCTGCTCCCCCTTCCACTCGCTCAAAACACTGAGGCGCAGTCTAAAATCAGATGAGATTTTCCTCTCTCTGCTTCTGACAGACAAATCAAATTCTCAGTAAATGCTGAAAGCTGGGTTAGATGGTAAATTCTCAATTAAAAAAAAAAAAAAAACAGAGGAAGATACACACTTAGAAAAGGTGATTAACAGCACAGGACTTCTATAAATTATTTCAGATAGTTGATGAAAACCCAGGTACTGTGGGGAAAAAAAAAAAAAGGAAAAAGAAAATAAAATAAGGATGGGGAGAGAAAGAAATTGTTTATTACTTGTATAATACCTGTGGCTAAAGATCCATCTGGATGTGAAGCCCTAATAAGTCCTTACACAATGAAAATACAGCAAATCTTATCCCAGAGAGGCAGAAGTCGAAAAAGATCGTCTGAATGTTTTAAGCATCAGGATGTCATCTTGCCACAGGACGCTATATCTCCCCTTGTTTCTTTCCAAATAAATTGGCGGCTTCTGATGCATTTTATGCTTCTTGTTAGCATTCATATTATTATTGAAGATTATAGATTAGTA
The DNA here is from genome assembly GCA_013400055.1 of Nycticryphes semicollaris. Taxonomy (NCBI): domain Eukaryota; kingdom Metazoa; phylum Chordata; class Aves; order Charadriiformes; family Rostratulidae; genus Nycticryphes; species Nycticryphes semicollaris. The sequence goes on along the minus strand of VXBJ01004338.1, from coordinate 449,145 downwards.
TATTTCTTTTGAGGGCAGATTTTAAATCACATATTTAATAGGAAAATGGCAGGGTTGAGACACCTGCAGGTGGAAGTGGGAAGTCTCTGAGGAACTTGAGTGCTGAAATTGGATGGTTTAATAGATACGGGTTTTTCCAGATATCAATCAGTCAGATTGGAGGGAAAGCATAGCTTTAGACTGGGCTGTGTGCTGTTGTGGGGACATTGGAGCCACATGGAAATGGCATGTCCCTGGCAGTCCGTGGCCTCTTCCCACACAAGCCACCTCTGCAGAACACCCCCGCCATCACCTGGGCAGGAACACTGGAAACGCTGACCTACAAGTCAATATCTAAAGCAGAGGTTATGCAGGTATGTTTGACATAGGATTAGACACCTATATTTCAGCAGCTAAATTATACCTCTAGAACGATCTATTTTCAGAGTGAGACAACTGAATTTTGGTGCTGGTGTATACAATTCTGCATATTCTATCTAGGACTGCACACTCTCATAGCAGTCATAGAGACCTAGTAACTGCAGTCCATCTTTCAGCTGACCAGCAGTAGGTATTTACTTTAGATAAATTGGATTGCAGTCTGGGCTCCATTGGCTGTATTGACTATAGGCTTGATTCTGTAGTCCAGGTATGCACCCAGGAACATCTTGCAAGCTTTTAGCTCTCCTCCTCACCAGTCTCCAGAAAGGTCTGGGCCTCTTGCACACAATTGGACACAGTTGCCAGCTGCATGGAAGTGCCTTGAATAATCTACAGACTTTTAAATAGTACTGGGGCATAAATTTGGTATAATCCAGTACTAATTTAGTAGTAAAAAAAGGGGAGAATGACTGATGTCCCACTAATGACAATTAAATCTCTATAGTGAGATGAAACTCTAGAGGTGTTTGTGTATATATACATATCTCATATACCTTCTTTTAAGTGCAAACCAAATCCAAAACCTACATTCCTTTTATATTCAACACATCTTACAGTTTGCCCCCAGCAAGTCCATGCTGCTGCTCAGCCATCTCAAAAGTAAGATACAGAGAAGCTGATGAGAGCTCTGGGAGCCTCTCACTGAGACCAAATAACCTGTATTCCCTTCATTTTTACACTTCATAGACTGTTTTGTAGGATAATTTATCCTTACACCTCCCCCCC
>VXBJ01004338.1:394916-447974 GCA_013400055.1 Nycticryphes semicollaris | reverse complement strand
CCCCCCCCCCCCCCCCCGCTTTTATTTTATGAAAAACACACACATGCAAACACAAAAGGTAGACATGAATTTTATTTTTCATAAAATAACAATAAAATAAAAAAGAAAACATAAGGGGAAAGGGAGATGGGAGAATGGAGAAAAAAAAAGAAAAAAAGAACAATATTCTTTTGGTAGTCTTTTGATTAAAAGCATTGACAGCAACTTCACCTGAGGAAAGTTGTATTTTACAGAGGACCTGTCTAAACACCATATGTTTATAGGCTTTCTCCTTCTAAATTTCTGTATTTTTCTAAAAATGAAGCTTTGATGGTTTCAAAGTGTTCCTGTATCTCATGACACTAATTCTAGGTGGCACCATGTGAATGTCATTGAAGGTGAGGAAGGACCAAAAGATGCAAGAGTATAAAAACAATCCCCTTTCTTTCAAAGGAATGAAGTGATTCATACCTCATCAGTTATTCTTCTGTGGGATTTTTGGCTTGAGTAGAAAAAAACTTCTTTTTGGAACATATGGGTGAGTCAAACCGTAATAGGAAGAAAGCACGTCTCAGTAATTTAGTTTCAATTGCTCATTTATATCAATAAAAAAACAGTGTAAACAATGTAGTTGGGTTTTTTTAGCAATGCACCAGAATAGCTGTAGATGTCTGCATGAATATACAATAGGATCTGTCTGATACATCTCATTTATGCTTTTATGATTTTGCAAGGAACAATGCAAGTCTTATTAGATTCTTCTGCATTAGCTTAATAGGGAGAAACAAAATCCCAACATCTTCCTTCCCCAACAAAATCTGACTGCAGACTGCAATGGGATAAGGATAAATTGCATCAGATATCGCCCTCCCAAATTTCCTGCCATATTTAACAAGTTCCATACTGACAAAAACATTAATGTGAGCTGACAAGCTTATGGGAAAGAAATTGTAGAGCCACAGATGACATCATGAGTATCTCTATTCTCTGCAACTCTGATGAAATTTTTCATTTGAAGTCTTTTCCTATTATCTGTATAACAAAATATATTCTACTTAACCAAACTAATTCTACAATAAATCCTAAAGAATAAAATTAAATATTTCTTTTCCAAAAGCATTTTACTTGGCTGAAAAATGGAAGGAAAAAGTAAACTTTTTTTGGTATTTCTGGAAGGTATTCACAAACCAAGGAGGAGTTAATTATTTTATTCTGGATGCACAGACTGTGGCATGAATAAATTAATTATGGTGTAAAAGTCCAGATTTGTTGCTTATAAGCTCAGCAGTGAAAATCTCCCAAAACATAAAAAGTGGCTGTACTGGTTCAGAAAACTATTCATTTAGTCCTCCATTTTGTTTTCAACTGCAGCTGAAAATGGATGCATAGGAGTGAGTATGAGCAGAGGAACCAATTGTGGTGTTTCCACACTATGCCTCCATTTCGCCTAGACATTAACTAATTAATTCATTAATGGAGCCTTCCTCTATTTTTCCAATCTCCCTTTAAACTCCCTTTAAAATGATGGAATCCTTTCTCAAGGAATTTCACAGATCTACAATTATCATGTGAAGAACTAAATCTTCCTTTGTCCCATTTGAAATGGTCTCTTTCTAGCTTGATTTTATTGCCTCTAGTCCTTATGTAGAAGACACAGTCTAATATTATTCCCTGTCTATTTGTTTCGTGCCACTCATAACTTTGTAGACCTCTGTCATATCCCCCTTAAATCACCTCTTTTCCAAGAAGAAGAATTTCAGGCTACTAGAGGAATCATGACACTACTTCTCATGAGAAAGCTCTTCCATGTCTTTGATCATACTTGCTGCTTTCCCGTGTTCTTTTCCCAGTCTAACATACATTTTGAATGAGGGAAACAAAAACCATACACTGTATCTAAATTGTGGATTAACCATGAATTCAACAAAGAGCATTTTGAGTGCTGTCATGGGCTCATTCATAACATCAGTTCTGGTGAATGTTGTATTAAGAACTTCAGCTTTCCAAATTGTTTTCTAATTTGGAAATTCTGATTTAGTGATGGGATTTTCTCCATTTAATTTAATGGGTTTTTTTTGTGTGCCACCTTGAATTTGTTTGGTTTGGGAATGATATCTGTGTATATATCAGAGGATGGGAAGTGGTGGTTAATGAGGATACTTGGATAGTGTGAGACCTGAGCATGACATAAAAGTGGGGAATAAGAGGTGGGAATTGGACTGGGTTTGTCTGGGATAGAGTAAATTTTCTTAATAGTAGCTTTAATAGTGCTGTGTTTTGGATTTGTAATGGAAAATGTTGATAACACTTAGATTCTCAGCAATAAAACCAGGGGAAGCAGGATGCAGGAAAGTTTGGAGTTACGATGTTTTTCTTCCCAAGTAACCCTTACACATGATGTAGCCTTGATTTCCTGGAGATGTCTGAACACCTGCCTGATGACTGAAAATAAGGAATTAATTTCTTGATTTGCTTTTCTTGTCTGTACAGCTTCAGCTTTACCTAGTAAATTGTCCTTATCTCAACTCACAAGATTTCTCACTTTTACCCTTTTAATTTTCTTGCCTATCCCACTGCAAAGGAGTGAGTGAGTGGCTGTGTGGTGTTTTGCTGCTGACTGGGGTTAAATGACAGCAACCAGTCAAGACTATGCCAGACAAGGAATGTCCCCCACAATTCATGATTGTGGTGGGAATTTCACAGGGTAGGCTGCTGTTTGGCTTCTGTCTAAATAAACTCCATAATCATAGGTATAAGGGTCGCCAGACTACGCAACATATTTTGTAGTTTGGGGATTTTTTTTCACTGCTGTTGAGATTACGTCAAACTGATAACCCTACCATAGGATAACCTATCCAGTCTTCTCCTCATGCAAATTTACTTACCTTCAGTCATTTTTCCCTTTCTGAGAGGAAGTTCTAACATACCAGCAAAACTGGTTTTCCAATCATCCTTGAAAGAGCCTTTAAGAGCTCATGATTCCCAGATGCGTTCAGATTAAGGTTATGTTGATGAGAGCATCTGAATTTCTAGCAGTCATGTTTCAATAGTAAATAAGAATAGTCCTTTTGTTTAATATATTTGGTCTTCTCCGGTCAAGTAAGAGTAATGCAGACTTCCTAGTGTGACTGCTGTATTCATAAGAGGAGTCTAAAAATGGGCTTTATATCTGCACAACTAAATTGTCACCTGATATTATTCAGCCAAACTTCATTGCCTCTGTTACAACACCACACATTGGATAAGAATTTTATTTCTAGATTATTTTTTTCCCCTTTAATTAGACTTTATTCTCCTTTCATCTTCTTCCTTCTCACCTACACATGCTTCGCCTATATGAAAAAAACAAAACCTTGAATCAAAAGCCACATCTCCAGGGTTCACCTGGTTTTAAAGTTCAGAAAAACTTGTTTGGCCTCCTCGCCACCAAAGTAATGACTTTCTATTTCAATAACTCATTCCAGACTACAAAACCAGATGGATTGCTCTCTACTACATTAGTGAATGTATTCTTGATCGGAAAGTAGCAATCATTGAATACATCATATACAATGACACCAGGGAGAGAATTGTTCTTCATTCTGCCCAGCGAAGCACGTTGAAACACCTGTTTCCTATCTTGAAAATGTTTATGACGGCTGCCAAAGAAGTTAGTGCTGAAACAGCATCATTAAGTGGTTATCCTTCTTGGCCACCCTTTGAAGAAAAAAGCTGCAGAAGCAATTTCGGACCTCAGCTGGTCCCATGGACGTTACACCTCTCCCTGCCAATGGGGAAATTTTCTTATACATGAAAAACTGATATTCAAGGGAAAGGAAAGCATGAAGTAAAATGTTCTAGTTTATCAAAGCTTTCTGTTATTGCAAAGAGTCTCCTTTTCTGGGTAAGTTTCACAGAAAATACAAGAAGTGAATCTGAACCTAAGTGCTGGTGTATTTGAAGGGAGTAATTTGAGCTTCATTCCTTTCAGGTGGAAATCATATACATTGAACCTAAGCTATAGTCAGAAGTGGGATTCAGAAAGCTTTCTCAATGTGGGTTTGTGCACTTTGGATTTTATTGCCTATGTTAAGCAACTGTTCATTATCCAGTCAGATGAGTCCCACTCTCCATACTGACCACAAGAAACACATTGTATGTAGAATGCACAAAAAAACCTCACACTAAACACCTACTGTTTAGGTGAGATGAAGTTGTTACCTCTGCCACTTAATCTTTTCCTCCCGAATGGATGAAAAAGAAAGGTTGGTGATACTTGACCTTGGAGAATTCCGCTAGCTCCAGTGTTGACATTAAAGCTGTGCAATTAACTGCCTTTTCGGTTCATTGAATGAGCCGGAATGAAAAAGAAGAATAAAGTTCAATTGTTTGAAAATGACGTTATTCACCTTCTGAAAATTTGAACTCATTTGCACTGTATTGAAACTTACACCACAACACAAATCAATATTTTTTCCTTGAGATCATTATACAAAGGGAGTAAATCAACTAAGGACTTTCGCTGTCTAGAGAATATACTCTGCTTTAAATAGTGATCTTTGGGCTTTCAGACATAGGAGTGTTTGTTTTCATACTTCAAATTACTACTTCTGATCTGAATTTTGTGGAAAATGTTGATTTGGGATCTGAGGCTTCAATTATTACTGGCAGGTGCTAACGTTGCTTGGGGACCACTACATAAAGACAGAAATCGGTTGTTTAGAAAGATCAGTTGCACAACTGGGCATACTTAGAATTTTTCTGACAAATTTTTGAAATGTTTTGATATTGTTCATCGTACAATAAGACAATAAAACTTGTCTGTCACAAATATTTTTTTTTCTGAATTCAAGGAACTAGGTAATTCTTCTACTGGTAATAGTGTGCATGTCTTGTCAAAGAAAAAATTAAAACAGAATTAATCCCAGCCTGATTGTGATTATTTTTCAACTTTTGATTATTTCTCATCATGTAACTGGTTTTTGACTTTCTCAACTCTTACCTGGAGAGCTCACAGAATAAATAGGCCAAAATAGGAGTAGTTTCCTCTTGTTTTACAGATTGTACCCATTTTACAGATGAGGAACTGAAGCTCATATGTGGTATTCAGTATGAGACAACAAATATATCACTAGTTTTAAAGAATGGTAAACCCATGCTTTAATTATCTCACAGTTACACAAGTCATAAAGCATGTCAAGTGAATTTGGTATGTCATATAGCTTTGTTTTAACTATCTTGATTGTGTTGATAAAGCAAACAAAGACAACAAAGGGGGGAAAAAACACCAAAAAGTCCTACATAGTAGCCTAAAAGATAGTAAATAAGAAACAACGTAGTAATATAAGGAATTTTACCACACCCACACTAGGAACTCAATTGTTAGAAGTATCTTATCACTTGCTATGAAGAGTTCATGAGAAAATTATTTGTAAATTATTCAGAGTACATTTAGTTTGTATATTAGGACCAAGTTCCCAGCTATGAGATCTATTGTGTTGTGGAATCAACTTAGAAGAAAAGTGATTGAAAAGTTATTGCTCAAAATATTGTGAAATGAGATTGGACTTATCTTGAGAAAACTATATTGTGGAGAGTAATATTTCCTTTAAAGGGGAATAAAATAGCTAATCAACAAGGTCTCTCTCCCATCTCTGTCTTCTCTGGTTATTGTTTATAGCGTTCTTTTTTTTCATTTTTCTCCCTCTTTCTACCTTTCTCCAATAGATATTTGAAGTATGTAAATATGTAGGTGCTTAATGGATAAAGGAAAAAATCCCACTGTCAGCCAGAGGAAAAACACATCTATTTTACCACCATGCTGTGTGCCCAGCTGAGACAGAGAAAGCCAAAAATATAACAGTTTGCAAAGCTAGGAAGGGACAAATGCGTAAGGAAATGTTTCCATTTTTAAAGAAAATCTTTCAAAAACTTTTCCAAAATGGAGCATGGAAAGGAGAAAAAAAGTCATCATGGCGAATTAACAGTGTTTAGTGGCCAAATTTCTCTTCCTTGATAATTTCTTAAACAATTAGCTTTAATACAAACTCATCTATCAGCACAGATAGAGGTGTGGCAGGTCAGTTTGCTATCAGGAAGAAGAGAAATGAACTGGGATGGCTAGAATTTGCAACTGTCGATATTATGGACATTTCTGGTTTGTTCTTTTGTCGCTCATAAGGCAGAGTTGTGAAGATCCTGGCTTGGCATGTCTATTGAACAGGTCTTTGTTATTGGCTGTTGGTAGTCAATGGTCATTGATGTATGAGTTCTCAGAAATGCTGAGCGTGGTATTGACTGGCCACTTCTGCTGATGAACCAGCGCCTTAGCTTTTAATGTCAGCCAGTTCATTAGCCAAAATGAATCTAGTTCCACCAAATCTCTTATTAAAACAGAACAATTGTTTAGTTATTTGTTTCAAACTGTGAAAGACTGTCAGTGCTGGAGAAACAGAATACTTTGTTATATGGTGAAGAAGGAGTAAGTTCAAGTCATTGACAATTTTTCTAGGGTCTTCTGCCCTTGACATTTCAGAAAAAGACTGGTGAGGAGGTGCTCACAGGAAAAAAAAATGAGGATGAAAATCCAAATGTCTCAAGAGGAAAAAAAGAAAGTTACTGCTGGCTTGATTTAAATTCAGAATACTGAATAAAAAGAGTTAAAGAAAAAAGAACACCTCTGAGAATAACATTAGACAGTTAAGTCAGAAAATAATGACACTGGACTCTATATCATATTTAATTGGCTACTGAGAATCTATGGTACAAGGTGTGTTTCATTGTCCTGAATATAACTGAAATGTAAATATTACCTGGAATTAACGATTACTATTTGATATCTCTCACTAGAGAAATCTAAAAACATGCTCCTTAATTGTTTGCTTTAAGCATTACTTTGTTTCTTGAATGAAGACTGAAACTTCTAATAGAAAATATATATATATATTTGTATCACCATGCATGTATAGACTGTGACAGCTAGCTTAAAGATTTGCAAGGTGTCAGGTTTTATAGTTCCAGAGCTGCTACAGTGTGGTGGGCTGGCCCTGACTGGATGCCAGGCACCCACCCACCCACTCTATCACTCCCCCTCCTCAAATGGACAGGGGAAAGAAAATAAAATTAAGAGCTTGTGGGTTGAGATAAGGACAGGGAGAGATCAGTCACCAATTACTGTCATGGGCAAAAGAGACTTAACGTGGGGAAATTAGCTTAATTTACTACCATTTAAATCAGAGTACAATAACAAGAAATAAACCAAATCTTAAAAACACTTTCCCTACACTCCTCCCTTCTTCTTTTACTCCTGATTTTCTCTACCTTCTCCTCATGAGTGGCTCAGCGCCCTGGAGAATCAAGCTTGTGATTAGTTCATCGTGTGTTGTCTTGGCCACTCCTTCCTCCTCACACTCTTCTCCTGCTCCCTTTCATAGCAGGTAGCGCTCCATGAACTTCGCCAATGGGACTCCATCCCACGGGCTGCAGCTCTTCACAAACTGCTCCAGCCTGGGTCCTTTCCACAGGATGCAGTCCTTCACAAACAGACTGCTCCAGTGTGGGCTGTCCACAGGGTCACAGTCTCCTTCAGGCACATTCATCTCCTCTGGTGTGTGGTCCTCCACAGGCTGCAGGTGAATATCTGCTCCATCATTAACCATCATGGGCTGCAGGGGCAGAACCTGTGTCGCCATGGTCTTCACCATGGACTGGAGGGGAATCTCTACTCCAGTGATGGGAGAACTTCCTTCCCCTCTTCCTTCACAGACCCTGGTGTCTGCAGAGTTGTTTCACATAGTATCACTCCTTTATCCTGCTTCAATTCCTGTTGTGAGGAGGTTTTTTCCTGTTCTTATGTATGTTATCAAAGAGGTACTACCATTGTTGCTGAGGATCTCAGCCTTGGCCATTGGAAGGCTGTCATTGACTATATTGGACATGGGAGAAGCATCTAGCAGCTTGTCAAAGAAGCCAAGCCTGTAGCCTGCCAGGTACCAAAACATTGCCATGCAAACTCAATACATACAGAGAGAGGGGAATTGTATTACATCACTGCTACTGGCTCACACCAAACACATGAACCACTAATACAGACCATACTTTCAAATGACTAGTGAATGCCAGGGTTGCTGTATCATCCCCAAAAAGTTATCATATAAATAAATATTTGGTGAATATTGTTTAGACCTCAACAGTTTATTATTACAAAATAATACTCCTTCATATACGTTTATCATGACTACAAGAAAGCTAAAGCTATGCTTGCGATATGGTCAGGATCCTGTTATGATTCTCCTTAATCTGTGCCACTCCACTGGAGCTCCTCACACCACTGGAGGCCAATAATAATTTAGAAAGGGTCTTGAAAGTATGTGAAAGCTACTATTATTTTTCAAAACACACATGCATACGCATTCCAGCAGTTGGCAAGACGTGCCACTGCCAGCTGGTGGATGAAACAGGGAGATGACCCCTGATGGCTGTTAGAGTGTAATTAGAGTACTTGTAATTATAACAATAAAAGTAACATTTTCGTAAAGCAATAACATTTTGATTATGAACATGCTAAGTATTTTATTTATGTATCATTATCCCTGTCTGCAACTATCAAGCTGTAGGAGGATTTCGGATGCATTTCCTTTGAAAGGCTAGAGACTCAGTGCCATACAATTGATTGATTCATAGCTCTTTAAATTCTGAATATTTTTTTTTTTTTTGGGGGGAGGAGGAGTGTGTGGTGTTGTTTCTGCTGTACAGTGTAAATCTGTAAATCTCTGGAATTAGTGAAGCACTTTCTTGCATTGATAGGTTTTCAGCCAGAAAAAAGCTTTGGATTTGGTTGTTTTGCCTACAATCAATTGAACTTTAGTCACTGCAGTCTAGAGTGGGAGGATCACAGAATTATAGAATCATAAAATATCTCAGGTTGGAAGGGACCAAAAAACTCCATGGATTCCAAATCTCTGGTCTTTGCAGAGATTTTGCTCTTCCAGCTTTCCTCGTACATGAGCTCAGTCACACACTCACTCACCCAGGTATCTTGGTACCTGTTTGTGACATGGTTTAGCCATGGGTTTTGTCAGTGTTAGGTTGATGGTTCGACTTGATGACTTGAAAGGTCCGTTCCAACCTAGACAATTCTATGATTCTGTCTTGAGCTTCTGTTAGACTGTATAAAATAGGCTGATATGGAGACAAGCTGATTTTCAAAAACAAAGTGCCATGCTAGCTGTGGCTCAAATCCAAGGTAAACTGTGTTTTTGTTTGCAAAGGATGGTTTAAAATTGCCAAAGTAGGATCTCAGAAAACTGTACATTTGTGAAAGGTTTTCAAGGTTTCTTTGCAGTGACTGTTCACAAGTGAATACAGAGTGTTTTCCACTCTAAAATTGACACTATTTTATTATCAAAAAGAAATACAGTTGGAATAAGAAATCAGAATTCTGTATTCTAATTAATTAAGGTTCACAAATAAGTAACATTAAATTTACCAGCCCACAAACCATTGTGACTCTGTTGCATCTACGTAAGACATGTAATTATTAAGGCCTAGCTTATTAAGCACATTTGGAAATTGGCTGAATTGCCTGATTTGGTAAAAAATTACATGCTACATTTAATCAGCCCTCCTTTAAGGAACAAATGTCATTAAACACCACTTAATTAGCTGTTCCTACATCCCCACTGTGTGAAAAATTGTATCCTTGATGACTACAAAACATTTTTAAGGTCAAATGTGGTGAATAAAAATATCATTGAATGCCCTCTGGTAATAGTCTACATAAAAGTGCAGCTCATTTGCTTTAATTGAAAAGATTAGTTCTGTATCACAGTTAATCAGAATCTGATGTCTGTACTGTAGAGATGGAGAAGACCTTCTATAGTTAAGCTTACATTTTCTTTTTTTTTTTTAGTTATTTGCAAGTCTGTTAATTTGTCATAATGGATAGATATGAAAATACCTTCTTGTTCTATCAATTTAAGATTCCTGCTTTTATACCACGCCAGCATGCCATGTTTAGACAGAGGAGAAATAGACAGTAAAAGGATAGGAATTGACCATTTTGAAAAAATAATAAGAGTTTTTTCTTCTCTCTCTCTCTCTTTTTTTTTCCCCTTCTCTATAACTAATATGATTTCTCTTTCTGTGTCTGCATGAGATCTTTTATCTATTTTACTCTTTGTCATTCACTCACTAAAGCCATTCCTGCTAATTTACCACCCTCCTTTCTTCTTCTTGCCACTAGGTAATGTGCAATGCCATGTACCTGAGACTCCCATCTGGTTATTTCACTGAGATCTCTGAGTGCTAGTGCGTTTTAGGAAAGCTATGTCAGAAGCCAGGTTTCTGGCATGCTGTCTTGAAATAGTTGAATAATCTGTATCACTGGTGTCATCTCCTGATGTATAAAACAAAAGAGGGAAGAAAAAGGTGAGATACGAGGATCAGATTTTATTTTTAGATATGAAGATATAGCAGGTGTTGTGGCTTGTGACAAAGATTTCATTTGCTTTCTAAGCAAACTGTGGGAGGGATGTCAGCATGATCCCTGGCAAGAGCTGCAGCATTGACCTCGTCAGGCTTGCGGACAGACAGATTTCCTTAGATAGTAAGAATGAGTTCAGTATTACCTGAAAAAATGTACCAATCCAAGGTTTTGCTGTGACACTTGGTTTCACAGGATGCACACACAAGAACATTGAGAGATGGGAGATACTTAGGGGCTTTACTTCTCTTTTGAGCTAGGAGTGGTTAAAAATGTGGGAAGAATTATTTTATTCCATCTCAATGACTCTGGTATTTTGGGTTTCTACAGGGACTTTCCTAAACTTTGCTATAAAAAGCAAAACCAGCCCCAAACCCCACCATGTCCCAGTCTTAGTTAGGCTTTTCCGTGCCCTTGGAATTCAGAGCATTTGAGGTGACATTGGTATGTAAGACTTCAGTAACAGCTCTGTGGGCTGGAGCAGGGGTTGTACCAGCCTGGCTCCACGTCAGGGAGGTTCACAACACGGCAGCTTTCCTCAGAGGGCTCTGCCTGTTCCCTTTCCATCTCTTCCTCAACCCAATCAAGGAAACAGCTTTGTTTTGCTTTTGTTTAATTGGCTGAAAACATATTTGAGGGAAACGTGTGGAGACAATGTTTCTTATTTTGAAGGTTATTCTGGGTCTTTTCTTTAAAATTGTGACAACAGAGTAATTCTCTGTATCTGGGAAATAAGTACTCAGTGTTTTGTCATAGTACACAAGTAGTATATGCCTCTCATAGGACCTTCAAAATATGGTTTGTGGCACAGTTCCCATTTTCCTGTAGTAGCTTTCAATGATTTCTCTTCTTTTGAGCAAAGTTAAATGATACAGATGAAGTAATTGGAATACTCAGTTTTAAAGTCCTCTTAAACACTGACAGGTTTGGGTCACCTATCACCTCTCTCAGAAGCCTGTTCCAATGCCCTCAATAACATGCTTTAAATTTGTCATGATAGTGTCCTGAAGTGGTCAGGCAGTGGGAGTAGACAGTTGTTGTAGGTACCTTCCAACTGAAATTTCTATTCTATTCTATTCTATTCTATTCTATTCTATTCTATTCTATTCTATTCTATTTTATTCCCATTACATTAATTTCCAATCTAATGTGTTGATTGAATTGCAGTCTCTGGAAGAAGAAGAAGAAGGTCAACACAAAAGAACAGCTACAAAACCCCCTGTACTTTCTTTGTAAATTTAGAAAACAGAATTAAAAAAAAAAAAAAAACAAACAAAAAATAAACAAAAAACCCCCACAACATTCTTTTTTTAAGTGACTTTTGTGTTTTCTTGTCATTGCACAACTTTCTTACCAATGCGTTCTACAAATATAAACTGCACAGGGTTTCTTTTCAAAGGCGGAAAAAGGTTTACTGCTCATATTTCTGTTAAGAGCTAAAAAGTAATGTTCTCTTTAGATCTAGAAGTAATGTCTTACACTTTCAGTGACAAAAAAATAAATGTATTTCTGAAGGGGAGATGCAGGCATTGAAGAGTGGGACAGAAATACTTTGAGGATGTATTTATATATAAATATTACATTATAATAAATATTGTGAATGTATCCTTCTTGTGAACAAAGTTAAAGGATCCCATTTATGAAAACACAAAACATTAACAATTATATAACCAGAGGCCACACTCTCTTTTTCTTTCTTTATGAAAGAGCGTCCCAGGCACATTTTTGCCAAGTAGGCAATTTGATTCCAAATGTTCTTCAGTTTCTTACAGGGCAAAGGTCTAACCCCCAAGTCCTTGTTATCTGCTGAGCTCTTCTGAAGTTAGCAAATTCCTTTAAGCAGGTCTTTGGCTCCACTCCAGGAAAATTCCCCAAAGACTCTCACAGGAGTGTTTCTAACTAATATCTTGAAAAATAGCTAAGAAAAACTCTCTGATGGTAAAGCATAAGCGATTTCTTTTTCAGCAGCAGAGTGCTTCAAACTGTCCCCTTGGTCTCATGGTGATGAACCTTTCAATGTCATAAAATAAGGCTTAAGGCCCAAATATTTTGAGGCTTAATGGTGAAATTATTTTTTGTATGAACTCTTCCTTGGCTTGCTGCTCTTCTTTAATGTTTCTTCTCTCTTTTCTAATGGCATCTCTTTTTTTTACTTTCATACACAGGTACTGCAAACTTAGTTTGGATACTGTAGGCAAACAGAACCTTCGTGTAGTAAGTTTCTCTTCTTCATTTTTGTAAACTTGCAGCAGTATTTCCATTCAGAAATTACCTCAATAAAACTTTTCTCCATTGTGCTCATGAACATATTATTTTATTGCATATTATCAAAATACTGAAGAAGCATTATTTTTATGCAGGATATGCAAAAAATAGATAATATGGTACAATTGCTAATGATTTCATATAGATATATATGCATCTATGCATACAATATTGGATCTTATCCATATAGCGATGAAAATCTAAAGTTTTTATTAGAAAAATGAAATTTTTCTAGAGATTTTTCTAATCTTATAACAATTTACAATAACATTAATTTTTCGCTAGAGGCATTTGACTTTAAAATTTATAGCTTCTTTAATCAAATAAGAATATTTGATTTATATTGATATAATTTGATTAAATATATATCCATTTTCACTATCATTTTTTTAATAAAATCTATGGACTTTTCTTCCTATTATTTAATGAAATGGCACTTAGTTAAAGGTAATGTTTCCTCATGTCCAGCCTGATCCTTCCTCATTGGGCTGTCTCCAGTTTCCTGGCATTATCTTGTACTGTCAGCCTCTTGTTTATTAAGAGCACAGACAAGGAACCAATGTTGCAGGCACTACGAGAACACAGATCAAAAGGTTCTAGAAAAACAGGTACAAATTTAGCTGTATCTTATCTGTGGTCCTAAGCAGAGTACTGAGTGGTCATGCATCAATTATTTCCCATTCCCATAAACTTTCTTCCCTCTCCATCATGATTAAGGGATATTAACATAGTACAAGGGAAGCTCTGCACTTTTATTGTTACTTTTGTATATGAGTTACTCTATAGTTACTCTTCATTGTAAATGTGGTACCTCTTACTCACTTTCTAGTGATAAGTCCTCCTCCTTCCAGTAAGGTAAACTTTATGTATTTATTTTTGTTTAGAAATGAGCCAGAACATTTAATTGATTTAAGCTTCATAAAAATCTCGGTTCTTGGTGTGTATCTGTTCTGTGTATCATCATGATCTGGAGCAAAACCTTCTACTAATGGATCTGCATCCACTTGCTGAAATTGATAAGCATCTGATGTGATTGAAATTAAGCATTAGACATTCACTGACCATTTAAGTTATACTCTCCAGTCTGATCAGTCTATGCCTGGCAAAGAACACAGAGGAAAAACGATGTATGGTATTTGGTTACAGGCTTTAACAGACTCTGTGCATGTAAATAACTAAATTGTGTATCGAGGCTAATGGGCTACACCTGGAAGATGTAGCTGGGAAGTTTGCAATCTGTCCCTGGCAGCCCAAAGTCCAATTTTAAGAACAAATACAACAATAATAAATTATAATTGTTCTGACTACTTGGGAGTATGAATTGTAGGTATCAAGAAATTATTTCATCCGGTTACACAAGCATTTAAAGAATAATGTTTCCAAGACATTATTATTCCTGACTCAAAGCTGGGGCAAAGCAGGAGAATTCCATGAAATCTCTTTTCCTCTGGATTTCTGATCCCCTCCAGCCAGTAATGTGGAATACTATGAACATGATTGTTTTTAAAAAAAAACCCCACAAACCAAACAGTTTGGTATTTGAAATATGTGGTAATCATATTCACCTCCTGTGTGGCTGCTGAATCCATTACTTCACCCTTTCTTGTATTGAATGAGGTTGCTATAATGTCTAATAGATAATTAATAGTTTCCTTGACTATAATTCTTTCACAGCTAATACTGTTTCGTGACAGAGACTTCACACTTGCCAGTGTGTGCCAGAATAAGGCATCTTTTATCTGGTTTTGACTTTAAGACTACTGGAAGACCTTTACTTTGACTGATGCTGATGAGCTTGGGCTTGAACAATAGCCCTGAACAGGACTTTGAGACCTCAGAAAATAATATTTTGTCATGTGTCTCCAGGACATCTTGTTTTGGGGGAAAAAAAAAAAGCAACCAAAAAAAAAATCAACCCCCTCCAAAAAAAAGACCTAAAGCCAAGCCCCACTCCCTCCAAAACAAAGAAATACGACCTTTGATTATGGTGTTCTAGTAGACTAGCAGGTCTCAGGAAAACTCATGTAATTAATTTGTCTTGTCATAATCAAATTGGCCCTTCCTTCCAGTGTTGTTCCTGTGTTATTTTGGGAGATAGTGACTGCATACACATTCTGTAAAAGAGCTTTTTTACAGTGGAAAACAGCTGATCTATCTCCCTTTTATTTTAAGGGCTGCAGTAGATTTGAAGGCTGATTTATTTTGTCTGCATTAATATGGGCAACATCACTTGGTCTAATGATTAAGTATTCATGTCTGGATATAAATTACTTTCTTTGATTTAGATAATAACAGATTATTTTTCACCCCTGCTATATGTGAATTATGAAAGATAGTTATTTCTTTAATCTCCAGCATATCTTGCTATGAAAGGGTTTATGCATTTAATTCTCCTAGTTCAGGGAAGAAGGGATCTTTTAAGGCAAACTAGGATGAATGTATAGCTGCTGTCGGAAATCCTTTTCCCTTTTAAACATGCTTTAGAAGAAAGAGAAAAATGACACACAGACAGAACATTTCTTTTGTCGTGTTTTCTTAAAAGTTAATTTCAAGTGGATACACAAAAGCATTTGGAAACCATTGGAAACACCAGAATATCTATTTGCTCAGCCAGGATATTTCATTCTGCTGTGTTCAGTATCCAACCCTTCAGCAAGCAGATGAGTCTTCCCTCCCCTGAGCTGTCTGGTGAGCAATCCTTGTTGACGGGCTCTGAATTAGATTTCAGAAAGATGGGAGTTCAATTCTGCGTTGAACTATGTGAAAACTGTAGCTTTGAACATGTCTTGTAGCCTCTATAGCCTGCTCTTATGTGGAGAAATTAGGGTAACAGCTCTGCCCTGTCATATGGAAAACTTTTCTACTGCTCTTTAAGATGAGGAGAATTGTACCTAGTAACCAAACTTACTTGATCTCCTTTGATTGTAAAGGAAACCAGAAGTGGCTCAAGTATAGATATTTCTGCTGTAGGCAAGTATGTTTAATCAGATGAATTTTGCCCACAGTTGAGGTCTGGATGCTATCAGACAGTTCAATATATTTATTTTAAAAACTGATTTTCTTCAGTAACAGCTGATGAAATCTGTTTCTTCTACTTTGTTTCCGTTTATAATGTATCTCCTCATATAGGCAGGAAGAACTACCAGCCTTTTACTTACCTGAGAATTTGCATGTGTTCAGTCACTTGGTATATGCAATTTTCCCTCTCCGGTGTAGTGTGTGCTATTTCACACTGATATATTTACCTCATCAATGTTTGTTTGGCCGAGTATCTTCCTCCATCTCGTTGCTACTTCTGGACACAAAGATGACATCATCCACACATTTTAAAAGTAAAATAGAGTATCAAGGATCTTTGTGTGGGCAACAACAGCCACCTTAAATTCATTGCTTTCTCTTCAAATTAGGACTTTCTCCCTTGGGTGCCATGCTGTAGCTAATCTTAACATGGCTTGCTGGTTCTCAAGTTGAAACAAGGTCATTATGAAGTGCAAACACTGTTGGTAACATACTGCTATATTAAACATCCAGATGTCAGCTTTGGCAGAGGAAGCCATCAACATTTCATGACATTGTAAAAACATTTTTTCTTGCTGATCCATTTATGATGAAGTATTACGTTGCCCTCTTGACAGGTAATGCAATATTATGTTAAATATAAATAAATCAAATATACAGATGTACTTCCTTGAATTACAGTGGCGACTAATGGCATTTTGGGAAGAAAAAGTAAATCCCAAGTCTGACTAATGTCACTGGTTACTCCTGCCTGGTATTTCTGAGGTGCTCTGAAATCTGCAGTATCTCCCTCCAAGGGAGAAAAAGTTTGTACTTTTTGGGTAACACAGCAGGACACACCCTCCTACACATTTGTTCTTGCTTTTTAGAAGACTAATGGGAGCTCTGTTATGGTAAGATCCTCCTCTGACAATGAAATTGAGTACTTGTCCAGGATGGAGGGGAAGTGGACCAGCCAGATTCTCTGATGCTGAAGGTACACTTGCCTACCCACCCAAACTCAGCTTGGTACTCTGGCTCAATTATCTCTCACAGGCAAGTTAGTGGTGATGCTGCTCAAAAACTTATCAACCACAATTCGTTCAAAACCGGCATTTCTCTGCAGAAGGAAAGGAGAGTGCACGCTAGAGAAACATATCTATCTTTAAGCAAATGTAACCTTCTAAGAGGAACTTGTTAACAGATAACCAGCATTTTTTCTCACGCTATTTGCTTTTAATGGATATCCATATTAGAATAGAGAGATCTTTTTTAGGGCTAATCCATTTCATAAGAAATGAAAAGGTGCAGTTAAAAATGATTAATATTTCTTGGGAACACACTGAAAAGGGCTTTGAGCTGTAATATTTGAACTTGGTGATTCATGATAGCAGAACACTTAAGCTGCATAAAATGTACTCATCTTTTGAACTTGTTTTGCTAGCATCTCAAATGATGGATTCAAACATCTTCATAATCCACTAGCTTATTATAATCTCTTCTCAGTGTTTTGGAAGTACTGTTATCTCATTGACTTATTTATTATTATGTGTAATGTATTAAAAATAGGGTGTTCTGTTGACCTTAAGCTCTGAAAAAGTAATATATGATAGTGAAAAAAACATTGTAATTAATTATAGATGTAGACATGATGGAGGACTCTCTGCCAGTGTAAATTGGAATAGTCCCATTGAAGTCAATAGAGTAAGACCAATTTACATCAGCAGAGGAGCTGATTTAACAGGCATTGGAAGAAGATGTACTGGGATTTTCACAAATGTGAAGAGAGAGACAGAGCACTGGAAACAGCAGAGTCCTTGTTACTGTATTTGTTGGTATGCTATTAACCTCCCCACCTGTTTGTGTAAGCACTACAAAAGTAATTTTTTTTTTTTTTAACATATGCAGGAAAGGTGCAAAATTGCAAGGATATCAGCTGAGGGATTTTGCATGAATGCAAAGCTTGTTAAAACCTAATATGGTGTCTCATAAAATGGTAAAGCTCTTCTTTTTGAACATCAAAGAAGTACATCAAAGTGTACCTCCTGATGCCATGGAAGCTAGTTAAACAGATTCAACAGTTATTCCGTAATAAGCTTTGAAAAGATATCTATGCATAAATGAGGCAGTCCATTTTGAATCATGGGAACCTTTCTAAAACTACGTGGAGTGAACAAATAGTAGGCCTGATTCTTACTTCCCTTTTGTTTTACTTCAGTGTACTTCCACCCACTTCAGTGGTGATGTGCTGGATTTCCATCATGTAAGGTTAACTCAAAACAGGCATTGTAAGGGCACAGTGACAGAGAGATTGTTTCTGATAAATTGCAGGAGACCAGTAGGGAATAATCAGATAACACCTTTCAAGTATTAGTAGAAAAATAGGGCTGATTTTGGTTCCACCCTGTGAGTCAGAGCGCCTTTTCCTCATGCTTTACAATTTGAATACAAGAAAACCTACTTAGTGTGGAGTTTTTAGTGAAGAAACTATTTTTATCATGCAATGATTCATGCCTCCTGTTTCATACAAAGTGTTATTTTGTGCTAATCAAGGCGCTCAATGTGGCAGTCCTGGTGCCAAAACCACCTATAGAAAACAGAGGCCTCCTATCTAGCGGTAGGAGAAATTGTCCTACAGCCAAATATCAGACTCCTTTACTGGAAAGAAAAATACTTTGAAGAACACAGCACATTAAAAATAAATTTTGAAAATTAGCTGTTCTTATTTATTTTGTGCTTCTTTTCCTTCAAGCATGAATGACGCTGGCATAAGTCCAAAGACTTAATTTGCAGTTAGAGGAATCTCTCTACTGCCTTTCTTCCTGTAGCCATATGACCACAAAACTGAAGATGATACCTGGCGTGATTGATCTGGTCCTCTGATGTTCCAGGCAGTTGCAAAGAGCCACCTTCGCTATTTCAGAAGTGGGAGTTCAATGGGATATAGTTATGTCGAGAGTGATGATGGTGCTGTGTCTGTCGTGGGAATAGGAGGGGCAGAGGAGAGTGAGAAGGGTGAAGTGGAGCACAGAGAGACATCAGAGGGAGAATGATGGACAACTGAAGTCCCTGCCGTTCCATTCCTCTGGAAGCAACAAGCCAGACTTGATATCTAAGAAAGAGGTGGGGAATCTAAAGATGATCATGCATCTGTATAATTTTCTCCTTTTCAGCATGTAAAGATTAATATCCCTATTAGTTATCAAGGTCTCCTTCAAGCAGAAATATGGGGCTGTGAAGCCGTTAGCTTGTTTGAGTCTTCACCACGTAGTGCCAAAGAGATTAGTAACATCTCACAAATAGATGTCTCTGAATTTTACTAGGGAGAACTTAGATTCTGGAATAACTGTCTGTGTGTTATACACAGATATGTTTCCCTCCCCAGTCAGGGAAAAGATACAAATGTGAATGCCTCTTTATGAGTGCATATACATGTCCATAAAAAGAAATTCCCAGATTTCAGCTAGCTTAAGACAGAGCCCTGTTAGTTTACATTCATAAGGGTGGTGATATATACAGCCTTTCTGCCATTTTGCATTTGTCTGATATACCACAGCAATACATCATCAAAATACCATTCCTCTGATAATGTATTGCTGTGTTATGCTGCTAAAGTGACTTTGCTTGATGACACGCTCAAGCAATACATCTTTAGACAGATGAACTGTTACAGCAGTGGCCTCTCTGTTGGTCACATGCAAGGGAGTATGGAGAAATAAAAGATGTAATGTCAGGGGCTAGGGAGAAACAGGGGGCAGAGCACGTGCCAGGCTTTGTGAAACAAAGCAAACTTAGCAGGAAATACATAGGAAGTCACTTAAAGGACAAATTAAACGGCCTTGTCACGGGGCCTTGGAAAGCATGCGGGTACTGCTTATCTCTGGAGCAGTAGCCTTAGCAAAGTCAACAGCAAGAAGTACCACGAGACAATTCAGAGTATATTAAAATGATGGCTGTGAACAATATTCCATGGGGATGCAAAACATTGGATTCTCCTAAGACCAATCTAATGTATTCAAGTTGCAGCCCAGGAGACCCAGCTTCACATCTGGCTCAGATAAAATGAATTTGGCATTGCAAACCCCTTCCTCTGGTGAGTTTGTCTTCATTGAACTGTTATGCAGCAGACTAGTTAAGGGCAATGAAAAAGTTGCACTCAGGATCAAAGAGACTCCCTTCTGCTGAGTTTCTGTGGTTATCAGGGATGTGTGGGAGAAACTTAGTCATCCTAGAGTCAGGAAGCTCCTATAGAAAAATGTGCATGAAAATGTTACAGCAAGAAACACAGATGCTTCTTTCTCCCTTTATCGAAAGTAAACAAAACAAAATTCAGGTAGAGCAGACATGCAATTCAATTCAAAGGCATATTCTTTTTTAAAAATTGCTCAAAGACTAATGTCTCTCACTGAGAAAAGGATTACTCACCATTGAAATTCATTGCTACAGGAAGGTGGTGTGTCAATACTCCTGGGTAGCTTTGTAGATTTAAGAATAGAGCTGAATCGTGCAATAAACACAAATAACAATCATATCGCAACCGCAAGAGTATAACTACAAGAACTATCCAATCCTATTTTTAAGGTATGGTGTGACCCACTGAGGTCAGACAAAATTGTCCTGTAAAGTATCACACCAGACATTCAGATTCACTGTAATAATTTTGGACTCTTTTATTCTGAAGCAGCTGCACTGACAACTGTTGGAGACAGGGACTTGCTCCAGCTAGTCCATTGATCTGTTCCTAGGTGACAAATTCTTTGTGCCTACAGATAAATTGAGGGAAGCTGCTAAAGCTGCCTAAAGTGCGAACTGAGCGATGCTAAGCTTAAAGAATCAGGATTTCACTATCTGTTTTCTCTCCACGTATAATAAACCAAGTTAACGCAACTAATAAATAATAAATGAATAATTCTTAGGTCTTATGTAGCACCTCTTATCAGAGCAGCTGTGAACACACTGAAGGGAATACATAAATTAATTCTTGTAGTACGCCATTGGGACAGATATGTTTGACTGTACACATTTCACAGCTTGCTAAATTATTTTGTGCTTTTCCAATTAGCAAAGTCCATAGTGTCCACAATAATAGAGCATTCCCCTGCAGTTCCAGGTGCCCTGTAGGCTCTGTGGTCCCTGCAAGCTGAGTGTACAATCTCAGTATAAGGGAAGTGAGAAAAATTATGGGAAGAACAATAAGCAATAGGGGACAGGGCAGCTAATGAATTGCCCAGCTAATTCCAAGTTTTCTGTAGGCATATGGAAGTTATGGCTTTCATCAGCACTCAACAACATAATTACGGAGTGGGAAAGTTAAAAGTTTTTTATGTCCTCTACAAAGACCGGAAATAAGGGAATGATTTTCATTCAAAAAGAAGTTGCAGAAACTCTTGGAAAAGATAACTCATTCCTTGTACCTTTTCTTTAGATGGCGCATGACCTTAAGTGAAGTATATCTGCCATTATGTATCACAGTTAGAAAACTCTCACTGTACAACTTTCCATCTTCAAAAACACAAACAAGCAAAAAACTGGGGCTGCAGGAGATATAACCTATCTAGTGATCTCTCCAGCTGACACTAATGAGTCTATGGGGAACGTGTACAACTCCACAAACAGCTACATTTTTCTTGCAAATCTTTCTCTTGAGCTCAAACCCCCCAAATTCATTTAGAAGACATTTTATTGACCTTTTTTTCCTGAAAAGAAATCTTTCCATCATACACGTATCATTGAGTTATTCATGGATCACACCCTTTTGCTTGTTTTGAAAGTGTGTAAAAGGCTATAGTGGAACATAGGCAGCTAACCACTTGAAAATCTAGCCCCAACCATTTTGCTGTAGGTCACATAACAAGACTCTGTCACTTGCCGTAACTTTGAGACAAAAGGCAAATGAATAGAGACAGTTCATTGCTTATGTTTCATGAAGCTGGGACAGAGCAAACTCCACAGCACAAAGGGCACATTTGGAAAGACAAATAACAGGGGACATTTATTTCTAAATCTTCACTTCCTATTATAACTTGTCATAGTCTATGTCATGTAGAAAATGTTAACAAGAAGTTCAGTGAGTTCAGTGAAGCAAGTTATGAAGATTCTTTAAAAAATATTTTCTATTTCCATGCACGGTAAAAAGACAGAGGCTAGAGAGCTTTGTGATATTAAGGCCCATGTGTCCAGCCCCATTCCCCTACTTTGGGTTAAGAAACAACCTACAATCTTGCAAAGGTATTTTAATGTTTTCTTTCTTTGCTGGATTTCATTAATTCTTTCCTTTGTACCAGGCTTATGGGAATTTTTCCCAGTTTTCACATAAGGTAGTTTCCATGATGACCATAAAGCTAGAACTATTTTTGCTAGTGAATTATTTGCAAATATAAATACCTACGGAAGAATAAACACCAATGACTATGACTTAAAAGCCACTTCAATAGCCTGGAAATCATGAAAATGCAAACTATGGGCTAATCTCTTTTCAGGGGAAAATTTAAGTGAGTGCAGAACTTTTCTCATCTGTCTAAATGCTTTTTTTAACTGAATCAGACAAAGGTCACCCAGAGAGGATTAAGCTGGTATTTACATTGTGTAAAATGCGGCAGTTTATACTTAGGTCAAACTCTCAGAGCATAGTCTTCAATAATTCTCTACTCCTCAAAATGTAAAGTGGGTATAATTAAGGATGTAAGTAAAAGCTACTCAATTTCTTCATCTACTTGCATATGAATAAATGAAAAATGTAAATGAATCTGAAATGCAATTGCATTTATATAAAATAAACCCGCTATTATAAAACTGAATCTCAGCTGTGCACTGCATCCATATTTGTTGTCTTATAAAACATTATATTATGAATATCAGTATTTTTATTCATTTGTAATGCTACAATTAGGTCACTATTTGTCTTCCATATTATTAACATATTGAATAATTTATGCACACAGAAGTACCTATAATAATTTGAGATGCTCTGAGGTACTACCCCCTTTTTTCCAGTCCAGAAGAACTAGGGTCTCCCATTGGTCCCGTAGGTTACCCACCAACCTCTTGTGCTTCTCTTGTATACCCCAAGGTATTTGACATGGTGTTAGAAGCCAAGAGGCTTAAAAGTCAATGAGGTGGTTGTCCCTGAAGTCAGAGGTAAAAGTCAGCTCTTCTGGAAGATGATTTATCTCTCCCAAAAGGCCCATTTTAGGACACAATGAATTGCCCTCTGGAAGCATCTGTCTTTGAGCACAAAAGCCTATGTGAGAAATTTGATAAAAATATTTGTCATATGTTTGGATATGGAAATAGTTTTCTACCCTTCCTACCAGTTCTAAAGGAAAACCGGCTCGTTTTAACTGTGAGCATCACAACCTCAGCACATTACTGTCCACTGTGTTCAGATTCTCACATCACACCCTCATTGTTACAATGCTCATTTGCGTTGTGGGAACTACATGGCAACTTCATCTCTGTGGTGACTCTTGCAGCTCTCCTTAAAGTTTGTAGTGCACAAATTAGGTGGGAGAGAAAATCAAGTGTTATCTAACTCACCACATTCAAGGTGTTGCATTGCTGTCTGACTATCTTGTCCAAGTAAATCTGATAGCAAAGGGCTGTGATGAAGGTGCTACCTCGCTTCCTGTCTCTTCACTTCAAAAATTGCTTAGGATGGGATACTTTGGTGGAGCTGGCAAAGCAATAGAAAAGACTAAAGGAAATGCTCAAAGCATATATTTTCATCTGTCACATTTTTTCTTCTGACCAATATTTTTTTATTAAAAAGCTAAAACACAGTTATGTTAAAAAACAGAGAGGATTTATAATTTCAATACAGAAGTCCAAGCCAATGAACTCTGTCAAATGCATCCAGGAGGAAGTGGAGAGTTATTATGAACTTAAAGCAGCAGCAAAGGAAAAAATTACAGAAAAAAAAAGAAAATTAAAAAAGGGGAAAAAAAAGAAAGAAGGAAAGCAAGGGTTTGTAATATGCTTTGTGCAGTATGAGAGACAGAAGAACTTGATTTTTTTTTTTCCCAATGTGTACCTTGAGAGCTGGGACAGGGGGAGCTGCTATAGATTGTCTGTGCTTCATCTCCAGCACTGTGTAAAATACCAAGCAAAGTTGTTAAGTGAGCTAAAGCACCTATGAGAGAGGGGAGCAGCCAGAGGAAAGTACTGGTAAAAAACTTCAATTATGGCGAGACAGCAAAGCAATGCACAGCCAGTGCAGTCAAACATCAAAAGGTCAGTTCAGCTTCAGTTCAGCTCTTGTGACCAGCAAGACTTAAACGTTTAAAAGAGTGCATGAAAACTACGGCAGGAAAGAGAAAGCAGTTGGTTGGTCTGGCAGATTACTACTGGCATAATTACTTTAAGACTTAGTTATATAAATAGGTGTCCTTCTTGTTTATCTACCTGGTTTACTTTCCCTTTCTTCAACTAAGTAATAATATAAAAAGTTTATTGGCCACTTGATTAATATGTGGTGAAGGAGAAAATATACTCACTTGACCATTGGAAACATTGGTATAATAGTGCCAGAACTGTGTACGGTTGGGATTTAGCTGGCAGGAATGATGGTGCTTTTTTGATTGGTTGGTTGGTTTGTTTTAATAACCTCCTTAAATTTCACTTTTAACTAAGTCCTGGCAGAGCCCTTCTAACAGTCATATAAAGTTGTTGAGAGTTACTGAGGGGCATCCTCTGCCTTTTTGGTGGCATGGACAGACCTGGTGGTTTGATACCGATGGGGTTTTTTTACACACAAATGCTCTGAAATTCCGAAACTGAAAAAGTAGAAGAAATGAAACCAACCACAATGTCTATAACACTGTATATGAATATATATTCATATACACAGTCCCTGGTGCAGTATTTTCTCCTTTAATCTTTCCTCAGCATTCCCTGTTCTTCCTTTAGGTTCTTTCTTGGCTTTAATAGCTCAGCTATTATCTTTTCAGATGTGGCCCATTAATTCTTCTATATGAATTCATGCACAGTCAGCTCTCCTGTGCTAATGACCAGAGGCGAATAATGGCTAATGCCCACTGAGACGGATGTGTATTGTTTTAGCTGCTTCTTGATTTATTGAAATCTCTCTGTACGTTTCTGCATTTTCAAATTTTTATAGAATCTGAGAAAAGGAAGCATCTCAGACTTCATCCAAAATAATGGTTCGTTTTTGGTCATTGTGAAAACATGGACGTCCTGGGAAGGGGTGGAGGAGAGGTTGAGAAAGGGGAAAAAGAAAAAAAAAAAGAAATTGCCAGTAAAGACAAGTGATTTTTCTTAGACCACATATTTTAATGGCAGACCTTGTTGCTAGGACTGGGCATTGCGGGCTGTGAAAGAACATGAATTAAGAGTAACAAAGACAAAACAAGGACATACATTTATCTAATGTTACCAAAGAATGAATCAGCTTCCAGATCAAGAAATCTCTAAGCTACTGCTTACCGGAAACTGTGAGAGTCATAACTAAATCTTTCCCTTATCCTTATACTCAATATTAAACATCAGCTAACACTCACCATCGGAATAGATGGATCCTTGGTCCTATCCAGTTATACTCCTGTGATGTTGTCTTACATTCTGATAACAATCTGAAGGGTACTGACCATGAAATAAAACTGGTCAACGGGCAAAAAAGAACAAAAGATAAGTCTTCTAAAAGATTTAGGAAATTAATCAATTCAGAAATTATTTAAAAAAGAAACTTTAAAAAAGAATTAAGGAATTAGTAAAAATTCTTCCTGACATTTCATTGTTACTAGGGGCGGGCTTTCTGTAGTTCTGGTTAAAATTCTGTTCCTTAAGCAATATGGAAACACTATTTTTCATTTTCATCCTTCCATTGCTGATAGCATTACTACACATTTTTATAAGATTTCAGGTTCTACACCTGGGCTGTGCTGCAGGCCATCTGGGAAGGAAAAATATTCTGTCTTGTATATAGCTTGCAGAGGGTTTTAAAATCCTTGAGGTAAATTAATGAATGCAGAGAATGTCATCATATATCGATGCTTCACCTTTTTGAGATTCTGCCCTTGACTATCATATTTATAAATAAATGTCACAAATGACCATTTCAGAACAGAAGGTAAAAGCTGAGAATTAATAAGGGCTTCCTGAAAAGTCAGACAACACATAAACTACAGACAAACAAGACAGCATATTTTTTTTCAGTACAGCTATAAAAAGTTGTTTAGAGCTCCCAATGCTGGCAAAGCTTTGTTTTGTGAAAGCCATGAAATTACCAGACCACTGGAGGAGGCTGCTGACAAAAAAGGTCTAGCTGCCTTTGTGAGTGACATATCAGGTTATTTTCCCTTTGAAAAATACAGATTGAGATCGTACATTGTTTCCTTTTATAGTTTTAGGCCATCATAGTAATTTTTAGTTCAAACAGACAACATAACTGTGCAACACATTGGCATAACTTTTAAGAAGCATATCTATAGAGGATTTTAGTGGCAACTTCACTGACTTCAAAACTCTTTTCAGCATACAATTTTTTCAGGTTGTCATGAATTTAAGAGGATTCTCCATTTGTCATTTCCACATCTCTGGACCTCTGCTTTATAAGCAGCTGTCAAAAGACATGTTAGGAGCTAAGCCTTCTCTATGATTGTTTTTTGGTGGACAAGCTTTTAGTCTAAATAGTCCTTTGAAGGTAAAAGTATATTTGGTTAAAATCTGTCCTCAGGAATGTTGGATATAAGCAAAATAAGCTACAGAGTTGGAATGTTTGTGTGTTTATGATTATTTTTCTACTAATTCAACCTGCAAATCAGTCTAATCTTTAAGCTGATTAAACAGTAAATTGCTAAGGAAAATTTTAAAAAGCGTCCAGCAAGATTTTTTTTTCAGGGGATATTGCTTATGCAAGGAAGCAAATGAATCCTATTTATAGTTAAGCCCAGCTAAACAAGAGATAAGTCCTGCCCTTCCCAAAGTTATCATCTCTTCCTTCTTTTATCAGTCAACTTCATTTCTGTCACATGAGCCACCAAAGGAGAACCAAAGTAGACCTGAGATTAACTTCTTGTTCATTAAGGGGTAGAAACTACTATTGAATCTTGTTCTGTATTTTCTCCATTTTTTGTGTTCCTAGTCTGTAGATTTTTTTAACTTTGAGCTTTGACCAGAATCCATACTTCTTCCAGGGCTGGCAGCACATAACTGTTGTGAAATCATTGCCTCTATAATCATCCGCAAGACACAGGGTCATTCTTAGTGCACCTTTTTCTCTTTAATGTCTCCATTATATTTCAAGGAGGTGAGGGAATTAAGTATACCTTCATGATATTGAGAATCAGACCTATTATTTTTCATATAACAAATTATCTAAATTATTGAAATGAGAGAACAATTAATTATTTATCAAAAGTATGATTAGGTCCAGGAAGAACACACCGCGCCATCTTAATGACAAAGCATGTAACTGCCTTAACCATTTTATTTTATGAAGGAATTGGCTTTGTGAACACTTGACAAAATAATATATCTTTGTGCAATTTCAAGTTTGTTAATTGGGTTTCTTAATTGCAGGTTGAGAGGAGCACAAACTCTCTGTATCCATGTTTAACTAGAAAGAGACGTAATAAGCATTTCAAAAATCATTGGTTAAGGAAAATATAATGTATTTATGTGGATTTTTAAATTTGTATTTCTCTGTCACATACACTCTCTGTAATGCACTGCTGTGCTGTGACTTGACTTTCTCCTGTACTGCTTTCACTAAAGGACTGGATATAGTGGCACACAAACTAGTTTCAATCTACTTTTATTCAAATCAGAAGAAAACACGAAACATAAAGAAAACACTAGCAAGGGAGACAGAAAATTCTTCTATTTTGATGTATTCAAAGATACAATTTACTGGAAAATATTCTTTAGTAAAATTCAAATTAGGAGGCTGAACACAGGGCAAATTAACCAAATTCTTGACTTGTAATGGGATCATTCTGGCCCTAAATACTAATGATTACAAAGACACCAATATTTGAAAGAGCCTCTACAGATCTAAATGCGTAGCCCATAAGTGGATCTGCTTTTTAAAGACCTTCTTTCTAAACATGTAGCCTGAGCTTATTAAGATGTTTAGCTTGATTTGAATCTGCTCAGTTCTTTTTCAGTAACTCAGTAAGGACAAAGCTCACCTGAGAATGTTGCTCAGGTTTCAGATGTTGAGATCTTTTAAAAATTGTGTGCATAAGATCTTTGGATAAAGAAGATTTCAATCTGGAAATTGGAGAAGTGACTTACAATAAAGAGAAGTGAAACAGCACAGCTTGCCCCTTAAAGTTAGCTTGCAAGTCTATGACATGGATTTTGACATGGTTATTTATAGCCCAAGGAAGCTTGGTCTTTGCAAATTATTTCAACAAAGGAAAAAAAAAAAACCCAGGTATCTATGAAGAGAATAAGGGATTTGGACATAACAGCATTGATGTGTGTGTAGAAACTGGGAGACGAAGCCTTGAGGACAACAAGAAGCAACCATAGAATCATAGAACACCTCAGGTTGGAAGAGACCCATAAGCATCACTGAGTCCAACTCCCTGCTCCTCGCAGGACTACCTATAATTAAACCATAGAACTAATAGTGTCTAGAACGGGTTTCTTTCCCTCTCTGATATGGTTTGGACCATGATCAAGTATTCAGTAAACTGGGTTACTCTAGGTGTCTGTACCCAAGCTGACAGATCCTGTGAGTTGCTTCTGGTCCCTCTGTAAAATCCAGGGCGGGGCTGTGTACATCTTCATTCACAGTATTCAGGCTTCATCTTCAAGAAGCTTACATGATTGTCAGAAAAATGAGAGTAGACAGAGAAGTGTAGTGTATATTTCTTCAGTAAGTCACAACTACAGAAGCCTATAGGAGGGGAGACAGAATAAAAAAGAATGAAAGTAATAAAATTGGATGCTGGAAAAGGCAGAAAAATACATGCAGGGAAAAAGAAAAAAAAAAAAAAAGCAGATATGTATGTTAAAGGAAGTAGGTTAGAGAAGGGCTAATATGTGCAAGCTAAGGAGAGAAAGCAAATGTGATTACCCAAGGGAAAAAAAGCATGCTGTGAGTCAAGAAGGCATAAAAAAGGGTTAGATAAAGACCCACCTGCAGAGACAACCACATACATAACACTGGGGGGGGACATGTTACCCGCAGACACAGATTAAAAGTACCTTGAAGGTATGAGAAGAAACTTTCCTGCCGCTCTCTATCACAGAAAAATTGGGAAAAAAAACCTGAAGAATGCTAATAAGATGATGATAACTGAAAGTCGTAAATATGGCCAGGCTTAGAAAACATGTTTATACCATTTGACATTAATATCAGGAAAGTGTCTATGAAAGTGATAGAGAATACATGTACTACCCCGTAAAATGCCTGCTTTATGCTACTCTCTGTCCCAGCTGGTGTATTTTTATTTAATTCCAGAGCTGGTTGTGGTGAGTAGAGCTTCATATTTCTAATATACATTATACTACCGGGAAATAAAGCAGCCATTGCTTAGATGCATAGCTGCAGATGGCACAAGTTTCAGTGCCATGCTTCAAATTGCTGTAAAAACACAGGGACCTAGCTGTTGCACAAATAACTGTTAGTATAGAAGGTCTTATGGGGCTCTGGGGATCAGTAGCAGCCTTTTAACCCCTGGGTTAAAACCCCTCAATACCCGTTCAAGAGAGTAAGAGCAAAGGTGTCTCCCTTCTGAAAGCTCCGTGGCCTGTGTGACTTAAATTGGTGATTTCAGCCCACGTCCCTGCAGACCTGTTGCCACAGTTAGGAAACATCAAAGTTAAAGCTGAGCTGTCACGGGAACACATTGCCCATATGCTTTGGGAATAAAAACCTTGGAGATTTATGAGAGGGGTTGTGGCAGTGGTGGCTGAGACCTCAGAGCCAGATGCCAATACATCTGTATTTTAAATTCCAGACACTGGAAAGGTATCAACCGCTCTTATAACTGAGGTCACAAAACACATGCAAAAAAGTCATTTGTTTCCCCCTGAGGTGAGAACTCTTCACAGAGTACTTTATTACTATTCTAATGAAACCAGTCCCTTGGCTATTAAGTGGAAGATGCATTATAATATCAGAAATTAATGGACTTCCTTTTTTTTTTTTCCCTCTGAATTTCTATAATTCGCACAATCTGACAGTAACGTTCTTACTTCTGTTGAGATGGTTGAATGGATTCTTATTCGATGCAGAGGACATATTATTGTTATTATGACCATAGGCACGCATTTTCTACTCTTGGCACTTTTACCCCAAGGAGCTTTTACTTTAAACAAGGTACAACATGCCAGGGGATACTTAGAACAGTGTTGTCTGATGGAAGATGGTGAAGATTCACAATGATCAGAGGAAGTGGTATTTATTCAGGCTGTGTTTATTGTATACCTTTAATGTGATTTGGCAGATACTGGCTTTGGTATTCTCCATTTTGTCATTGGTCACTTCATCCTGGAAGGCTAAGCTGAAAGTTAAGGTATGAGCCCAGAGGCAATCCTCTGTACTGAACAGAATGGTGGAAGAAATACTTTTACAATAGCTTCTAAAGAAGAGGGTGAATTTGCTCTGTGCATAGGGACAGCTTGATTTGTCAAAGTAGGGGTAGAGCAAGAAAAGATTTCAAGTCTGGCATTTCCACACTGAATTGTGCCCATTTGATTTGAAACAACATATTTGATTGGCTTCATTGTTCAGTCTGAATTCTCTGGTTTTGATGTTTCCAATTAAAAAAAAAAAAAAAGAAAGAAAAAAGAGCGAGACAAGGGCAGTTCTGTCCCCAAATCCTATGTGTAAGACAGCTTGAGAGAAGAGATCAACTTGTGATTGCTTTGTGCATATATTTACACTGTATCCCCCCTTTAACATTCCTCATCTGAATGATTTAGTGAATTTAGTGTATGCATCAAGAATTAAAGGGATTTGATAATGTTTCATTTGCAGCAGAGAGCTGGCCTTAGACAGAAAAGAAAACCCATAGCTTGGTTGTGATCTTGAATTACTGAGGAGGTAAAATTTAATAGAATTAAAGGAGGGATGTGTGGAAGAAATTGGTCTTGCAGACATTTAATTTGGGGACAAAGGAGAAAGTCCTGTTGGAAGCAGCATATCAGCAAAAATATCAGTCAGTGAACAAAAAAGAAATGTCTTTAATAAGTGCAGACTTCTGTAATAATCATAGATGGGGGGAGTTATGACAGAGGAAAGACATACTAAACTAACCCGAGTGGACTACTGAGAGAGTGACTTGCTGCCCTATATTCTTTTAGGAATATTTTATGTTCTTATTTCTTCTTTCATAAGAGATATGGAGCACTTCTCTTATTTTGGGAGGGGACTAAGAAAATTCTGAGACTCATATAAAATAATTTTCAGATTGAGTAGTGACCTGAATCTAGCTAATATAGTGAGAAAACTGGATTCATGTTGAATCTCAAAGAAGAACATGACCTAAAAATTTTAAGTAGGGAAAAATAAGAAATCTTGAGTGCTTTCAGCAGCTAAGGAAGTATGTTAATCAGTATGTGGCCAACAGCTAAAAATCTTCCTAGAAGACATGAGAACACTATATTTCAAATGGGCCAACAATAGGCTAAATTATGTATTTGGCAGCAGATGATTGTTTTAAATGGAATTAGAAAGGAGGTCCTCATGATGAAAATGTCAAATATTGCCTCTACTGCAGGTACAGGTGCAAACAGAAGTTGAAGGCACAATTTTAACTTGTGCTTCTCCCACGTGTTGGTGTTGTCTGCCTGAAATGGGAGGGACCCAAAGCTATTGGTTTTGGTTTGGTCCTCAAAGCCTACAATAAGACTGAGACTTAGGTCAACCGGGATAAAATGTTGCCCCTAATGAAGGCGAGGGAAATTCATAACTTCAGAAGGGCTACAACTTCATCTTCAGTCAAAAAAAGAGTTTGATTTGGAACACAAGGAGAAGGGGGAAAGATCAGAAGTTAGATCTTGTTGAAAAAGAAGACAGACAAATAACATCATTTAAACTTCCTTATTACGGTTCTGTAAGGAGCCCAACTACTCAGTCACAATATTAATAGAAGGGTTTTGTGTTTGAGCTTTAGACTTTGGTTTAAACTTTCTTTCGTAGCCCTGAAATGCATTACCCACTGTGATAATATCTATCCATCAATCTGTCTACCTATATACCTATGTGAATCATATATGTACACTATTATTTTTGTGTATATATACGTACATATACATATTTTGTTGGATCTCTGCTACTATATGAGTATTTCTGCTTTCTCTGTCTATGCTAAACCAATTGAGGCAAGAAAGATAAATATCACTAAAATTATTTATTTCACAGTACAGTTGAGCATCCTGGTCCGTAGGCAGATACTCTGATTAAATTTCAGATTCTGGAAACATCAATATTTCTGATTTTGCATTACTTTTACTTATTACCACTTACAATTTAGATTAACATTATACTTAGAAGACTCATTTGTAATAAAAAATCTTTTTAGTAATACAGTAATATAGCCACATAGCAAAGTTCCAGTGTATTTCCAGCAGGTTTCCAGGTATTTTTGACAGCCTTTAAAAAGATAGTGTCCAGACTAGCACATATAATTGCTAAATCTTAGAATACTGACTACAAAAGCAAGTATCTTTTAAGCTTCAGTAAACCAATGCCTTTTATGTGGAATTAGACAATATTTCTTTCTTGATTTTCTACTTTCCTTTTGTTACTGGTTATTTTTTCTTCCCTCACAAAGCATGCACTTTGATTACCTTTGTTGAGGAATGTTCTTACACTAGCCAGTAGTCTATGTGTCGGACAGCATCTAAACACTACCAACACATAAGCAGGCCTGAAAGACAGAATTGTTGAGAATTCTCCATGTCATGGGTTTATTCTGCAAAATGCCCATTTAAAGTAAAAGGAAGCAAGCAGATCCAACTCGTTTGTTGGAATTTTAATGATAATTCAAATCTTTCTCTTAGGATGTTATTACTTCTGTTTCTTATCAAATAAAGTCAAATGGTTTGCAATGTTTTCATAACTCTAGGATTTCACTTTTTCCCACAAACCCAGATGTTGAAATCCTGTGTGATGAAAAACTGTATTCATCACAGTCTTCAGTTAAACTGTATCATGTTGCATTGGGTCTGGCTGTGGTGAAGTTAATTTTCCCCGTAACAGCCCTCATGGTCTTGTGCTTTGTATTGGTAGGTAGAAAGGTTTTGTTAACACACCAGTATTTTCGATACTGCTGAGCAGTGCTCACACAGTATTGAGAATGTCTCTCCAACATTCCCCTCCTTCACCCGTAGGCCAGGGTGACCCAAATTGACTGAAGGGTTATTCCATACCATATGACATCTGCTCAACAATAAAAGCTAATAGAAAGGAGGAGGAAGAGGGGTCTTTTGTTATATACGTAACTTGTCTTCCAGAGCAATTACATACACTGAAGTCTTGTTTCCTGGGAAGTGACTGAACATTTCATGCTGATGGGAAATAGAGAATAAAATCTTTTGTTTTCCTTTGCTTCACACGTCCTTTACATTTGCTTTATTAAACTGTCTTTATCTTGACCCATGAGTTTTTTTCCTTCTTACTTTTTCCCTACCCCCGTCCTTCTGAGGAGAGTGATAGAGTGGATAGATGGGCATCTGACATCCAGCCAAGGTCAACCCATCACACATGATCATGAAAGATCTCCTGTAGATTCTTCCATTATTGCTTCTCAGAGTTGTAATTGAATGCAGTTAAATCATGAGTAACTGGTTATGTACCCTGCTTACTCCTCAAAAGCAAGTCTCCAGTCACTACTTGCCAGTTTCCCATCCACTTCTTCCTAGAAGATTATGAGAAGGTGGCATAAAATGGCCATTCTGTAGTTTTTCCATTTCTTGTAGGGCTGGTAGTTAGTAAAGATGTTCTTTTCTGAACAATGGAGAGTTTTTATTGCCGTGTTTGGAGCAGGGTGGAAATGCTCTTGAAATTATCTAACTTTGTTTTCTTTTTAGATGGACAAAGGGAATGAACCAAGACAAGACAATCTCTCAAAATTCGACTTAGAGTATGAAATATTTCTTTTTATTGTTGTTCTTAACATGAAGCACTGCAATTTTTCAAGCGTTCATTTCTGTACTGTAGAAACGAATTAAGATAATCTGTTCATTTCTTTCTACATCTTTCACAATTTTCCAACAAAGCACATCTGTCCATTCAGCTTTTCACTTCTCCAGCCGGTGCTGAATACATGGGGTGCCAGGTAATTAGTGATAAGT
Organism: Nycticryphes semicollaris; assembly: GCA_013400055.1. Taxonomy (NCBI): domain Eukaryota; kingdom Metazoa; phylum Chordata; class Aves; order Charadriiformes; family Rostratulidae; genus Nycticryphes; species Nycticryphes semicollaris. Next base: position 414,001 of record VXBJ01004338.1, on the reverse strand, counting down.
GCAAGGCAATGATTGCTATAAAATGACAGTTCTGCTTTTTGGGGCTTTCTCATAGGTTTATCAATGCTTTCACCATACAAATTAGTACAAGCAAATACCTTATCCAGAGTGTCCAGCACTACATCTCACATTAAAATAAAATCATTACTGCTCAGTAGTTTACAAATGCTACATGGTAACAGCAAAAAAAAAAAAAAGAAAACAACAAACAAACAAAAAAACCACCACATTCTCATTTTTGGTGGCTCTAATATACCATGTCATGCAAACAGACATTTCAGTGAGAGTTTGAGCCACAAAGAATATCTTCATCCTACAGTCTCTTTTGTGCACTGATGCAGCAGTAAGTCATACTTTTCCTATTCAGATAGTGGGGAAATAGTAGATATACATAATGGAATCTGTGTACTGTTTATTCATACTGAGAAAAAGAAAAAAGAATAAGAATAAGAAAAAGAAAAAGAAAAAGAAAAAGAAAAAGAAAAAGAAAAAGAAAAAGAAAAAGAAAAAGAAAAAGAAAAAGAAAAAAGAAAAAGAAAAGAGAGAAAAAGAGAAAAAAAAAGAAAAAAGAAAGAAAAGAAGAAAGAGGAAAAAAGATAAAAATTTGGAGAATGTTGTAACTTGTGTAAAGAAGCAATGCGGAGTTTTTATGTAGTTGGGTTTCCTTTCTCTGTCTTATCCAATCTTGTTTGCATATGACCTGCAAACCCCCTTAAAAAGAAAAGAATATAAATAGGAGGAAGCACACTGCAGAAAGCAAAAATTAAACAGAAAGGAAAAAAAAAACCACTAGTTTTCTGAAACTCTCTTTTGGAAGCCAGGAAGCTTTAAAAGTACTATTTTACATTAGAATTCATGCAGTCAACCTATGTGAAAATGGGAAAGCTCAGTATAAAAGCTTTCTTCAAATTGACAAAAATCTCCGATCATTTGTATAAAAGCCAGCCTGGGCTTGTGATTGGCATTTTCCTTATACTGTAGATATTCCTCTACAATTCAGGATGTGCACACAGGCCGCTGTTGCACAGTCACCTGGCATGAATGCCAACACTCACACATGAGAAAAAGCGCAAAGACGGGTAACACGGTTTTGCTACTTCTGACTGACTGATGTAGCAAGTAATCTTGGGAAGGAGAAGAAATAAATAGGACTGTGGCAGCAAGATTATTGTGATTAAATGAACACCTGCCTGGTTTGCCCTTTTCATTGATGGATATATAAAAGTACTCCTGGTTTCCTCTGTAACATTTGAGTGCTTTTGTCACACCACTTCTTACAAGTCTCCTCCAAAATCTTACGCTTTCTTTCTTGCAGAAAATCATGCTCTAATTCAATGGGGCTATTCACGTGTAGGAATCCGTATGTACTTGCGTATTAACAGCATCAGAGCCTTAGATAGTAAACTTTTTGGGTACCTTTGTTGATAGTGCTGACTCCTGGTAAGTGTCTGTACAAATGCAGCATAGTGGAAGTCTGATTAAGTTCTAAGGTCAAGGAGAAAACGTAGGCACTTCAGTATCTCTCTACCTGAGGTGAAAATGCAAGCAGTTTTGGATGTTTTGTGCAGCCATTCACAAGCTGATTGCTCACGCTCTAACATTTCTCTGGATTAGATGTTCTCTCAAAAAGGTTCAACCTCATCACTGCTATTTGCTCCCTGATGGGGCAGGAATGTCTTCACAAATTCTTTTTTGCTTCTTGACTCCCTGTTCAGATATGAATGACTAAACTACTCTCCCAAATCTACCAAAGAAATAGAGTTATCGTGATAGAAAGGTGTCTATCATCAAAACTTGTTCCTCCCTTGTATTTGAATGCATTTTCTGCCGTCTTGCTTGACCCAATGGGTGTGATGAAATTGTCTGAAGAGAAACATCCAGTGCTGTTTGAGATGTTTTGTCATTCTGCACGGCTCTCAACTGTTGATCTTGGGACTACAGGTCTCATGTAGGTCATATGCTATGCTTACTTGCACACACAGAAGTCTGGGATGCTCTGTGATGTCTAGAATGAGTGTCACCTTAGAGAGGTGACTAATGCCCAATTTCTAGCTACATTGTTCGTAGCTAGAAAAGCTGTGTTTGCTTTGGAGGATGGTCAGGATATATCTGTGCAATGTAATATATAATTCACACAGTTTTGAAGGTTAGTGTTGAGAAATATTTGGAAACATTAGTTTTAAGATGTCATCAAGGTGCTATGAAAAATTCCAAATTTCATGTTAGACTCCAAGAAACCTGAGTCACCTTCATCAACTTTTAAAATGGACACACAGCAGTGAGTCTGGAAACAAAGACAATTTGAATGAAAACAGTCTACAAGCATAACGTTTTATCATTCTTAAACTGAACTAAAACTGTCAAGAGGTTTTTTTCCAAATGAAAATACAGTCATTTGTTTGATGGAAATGGAGAGATATTGAACTACTTCCTGGCTGCTTTTTGCAATTTGTGGTACTTGGAAAGTCTTAAAGAGAAGTTGATGGTGACAAATAGGCATTTCTAAAATGTCAAGTCATTCTAAACATGAATTTTAATTTATTTATAGACTTAATCTGATCTCTCAAATGTTATAGAACTTATTGTAGGCAGTATTTAGCTCTGTATTAGGAATTTTCAAAATCTCAAATGCAATGACAACTTGCATGAAGATAATGTTCCAGCAACATATTTCACAAATAAATTATATAAAATCAAAGGTTGGTAAATTTTCTAAGTGCATTTTTCATACCTGAAATCACTTTCTAGAGGAATTTTTCCTGAAAAAGAAGGTTGCCATTTCTTTGAGAAATTCTGAAACCCCATATTGTCACATAAAGATTAATTGATAGCATTACTCCAATAAATATACTCTTTTTTAATATTAGCTGGACTATCACTAAAAAAATGCTATATACTACTGTAATGTAAATTCAAAATTGGGAGATGGAGATTGCTTAAAATAGATTGATTAAATTGCTTCTCAATTTCCTGCAGGTTTAGTAACAGTGGAAATTTCTGGCTTGTCGAGTTTAGAAGTTAAAAAAACATGTTACCTTACAGGATGGGGCTTTTGTACTAAAGTAAATATAAACCTTTTTATGATAGTCTTTTTTATACTTCAGAATACTTTACAACTTTTATATTTCAATGTTTATGTTCTTCCTAAATCTGTGTAGAAAACAAAAAAAAATCTGAATTTTTCATTGAACAAGATTTCTCTGTTTTTGTATGAAAGAAGAGTTTGATGTCTCCAATAAAGAAAAGCTTCAACAAGACAAAGCAGAAATACTTTTTGTCATGGTGTTGCACACAATTTATTTTTTTTTTAAATATTGAAGTAGTCATTATAGAACCCAGGAAACATGGCCTTATTTTTTCTTTTCCTGTTAGGCCTTCTGTGTGAAATACAATGCCTAAGTTAAGTACACAAGAGAGATGTGGACTCCTAGCTCAACCAAAGTAATACTTTTGTGTGTGTGTGAAGTTCCAAAAAAATAAACTCACATTTTTCTATAATTAATTTTTTTTTTTTCAAACTTTCCTTGTTGTGGGAAAAGTGTTATAATGAAAAATTCCTGACCAGCTTTTTTGTCATCCTCACAAAGGCAAGGTGACTCCTTCTGGTGTGTAAGGTTATGAGAATGGCTCCCATGATGAACCAAGCATGATACTTTCTCTTATCTTCTTCTCTGGGATTGTTACAGAAAAGAATATAATTATGAATAAATCCAACAAGTAGAAACTATATCACCGGATCTTCATTTAACAGGAAGGAAACTGGATTACAACAGCACTTCCATGAAATTATTTTTTCACGGAAAAAGTTGACATACCTTTTTGTGTTTTTTTGGGGAAGAAAAGTAGTGTTACTCTGCTCTATTGTACATCTTGTTTCAGTCTGTCGTAGATCTTTCTTACACCAAAATTGCCTAAACCTTCCATTTGTTAACTCATATTTAGTATTACAAAAGATAGGGGAAATAAAAGTTCAAAAATGGTACTAGCTTTAAATGACCTGAAACCCCACAAAACCTGAATGAAACTGCTTGTCCTAACTGTACGCTTTTCAAATATGGTATAAAAGGCACCATTGTATCCCAATTGGGTTCCTCCTTGTCACTGTTCTAATGGTTTTCTGAATGAAAGTTTTAAATGAGTAAATGAATAAAGTTGTTTTCAAATGTCAGATGGCAGAAAGAAGAAAAAAAAAAGTGAAAGAAAACCACTCTTTGCATATTGTCCCTAATTTTAGCTGAGTTAGAATATTTCTAAAATTTTGCCTTTACATTTTTAAAAATGGTTCATATAAGTTGGGGTCAGGCAAACCCACAGAACAGATTTATAGGAGCTGACATGTGTGAGGCTTGTCCTGTCAGCCATAGCAAGGTTCTTCCAGATTCTTCAGAGTTTTTTCTTCCAAAGGTTATTTAATAATGATTTTCAAAATGTGAGTTTGATTACCAAAGACTCTGCGTGTTTTTATTCCTGGTATGCAGTATTCAATGGTCTTTTGAAAATTCAGGTTTCTTTTAATGAGACCAAATAATCTACTCACAGCAGTACTGGGAGTCAGATATTACTTGCATAACTTTCTTTCACTTATTGGCCATAAAGGCCTGTTCAGCAGCCATATGAGCTCTGCACATCCATGTATACATGCATGATGGGTAACTTCTCTTATTCCCGGGTGCAGTGTGCAGATTAAATCATAGGAGGGATTTCCCACAAACAGCTTCTGAAAGATTGCTTTTTATTTCTTTAGGGGAAGAAATGCAGAGTGGGGGCAGGAATAGAAAGACCTTGATGAGTTGTCTGCTTGATTTCTTAAATGCAATGACTTACCTGAAATTTAGCATTCTCTTCTGCAAACTATCTTAAGTGGGTATTTCAAAATGTGTTTTGTCTTGCAAGTGGATGTCATTCCTTTCAACAATCTTACTAGCCTTTTTCAGGACTATTACTTCTCCAGTAGCACAAACACTGAGCCTATCAGAATATCAACTTTGTCCCTTTCTGTTAATTTATTGATACCAGTTTGATTCAACTTACTTTAGGAATTACTTTATCTGAATGCATTCTGTTCACCCAAAATCATCCCTGACATAGCTAAATTTATGTCACGGGACATTAAACTTCATATTCTAGCTCTGGGCACATTCAACTAGACTTCTAGGCTATTCTGTAAAAGATTTTTTTACAGAATTGCCTTATAAAAGAGCAACTTGCCTTAGTATCTTAATGTGGTTTATCTTTTCAATCATCTTTCCTGTCCTGACTTGGTTCAAATCTTTATTAAAAGCAGAAATGCAGGGACTAGTCTTAGTTGTGCTTAACTTTGATGCCTCTTTTTTTTTTTTTTTTAACCTATAAAATACCCTGGTTTGCATTTTGATTATTACTATGTGACCTATTTCAACTGCAAAGGCATAATTCACATCATTAACTGATTAATGTCTACCACTGCAAAGTATTTGCTAATTGTATTTGGTTTTATATTATTTGTTCTTGTGGTAGCTTGAACCCTTGTGAACATTCAGTGCTTTTTAAAAATGAGACTTATGATGGGGTTGAATATAAATCAATATTCACTCAGTACAAACAGGTCTTGCTTGTGGTAAGGTAAACAGAGGTTGTGTCAACAGCTCAGAACAGATCCGAGTGTGCTTTCATCTGCAGTAATCTACTTGTAGCAATAAAGATTAGATGCAAAGGAAGCAGATGTATTACTTAAAAAAGAAGAGTTAAGACAGAAATAAGAATTCCTGACTGAAAGGTAAAAATCAGAAGGATGTTCAAACTTCTATCATATGCCTATACATCAGCAAACATTTTTGGCCGTCTGGGTTTTTTTTTAATGGAATTGCAGCATGCTAAATGTTAAAATCAGAAATTAGGAGGAATATATTTCCAACATCGAATTTTCATTTTGAAATCATTTATGAAAAAAACAATCAACATCAAAAGGGAAGAAACTTGATTATTTACACCTAGCTAAGGTGATATCACATTGCCATTTAATCAACGTGGCCTTTTAAAGAGGAATGAGAAGCTTAAAAAATAACACCTCAACAACCATTTATTCCATTCAGAAATTTGGGGAAGCGCTGGTGCAAAATTTATCTGAGATTGCTTTTCAGATGATCTCCAGCAAATGAAAAGGGTACATTTGGAATACTGTCAGATCAGGAGCTACTCTGCCAGCAGCTGGTTGATTGCCTCATTCAGTCACTGAAATGTTACACCTCTAGGCTCCTTTAATGCCACCCTTTTGACCTTCATCTTCAGTTTGCACTTCTAGCCTCAAGCTCTGTTTTCACTGGCATTTATGCTTTTCTGGAGGAACCATTTCAAAATTAAAACAGAACAAGAAGCAGGTTTTTCTCTAAAGCAGTGATGGCTGAAGAATGTTATTAAGATGACGATGTGTTAGAGGAATAACTACATAGAACCAGCAAAGAATCCATATATGTTAAAAGACATTTGGAGCTGAGATGGCTTCATATAGTTACAAAGCCGGAAGCAACAGCAATACTTTGTGGAAAGAGGATAATAACAAGAAAGAAAAGTTAAGTTTTATTTTGATTTCGTAAAGAAACAAATACTGTAGTGTTGACCTTAATGATGCACTCGGACACTTTCCAGCATTTGTGGAAAAGGTTACCAAAATTGCAATTTTCCTTCTTCGGATAATTTGTTTTGTATATTAAAGTAGTGCCTAAATGCCAGAAGTGAAATCAAGACTTCACAGTGCTGGATGTTATAAAACAACAACAGCAACAAAAAGTTATAAAAGACAACCCTCCTCATAAAGATCATTGAAAAAATAGTGAAAATATTCTGGAAGTTTTCATAAATGAGCTATTTTCTTGAACCAAAAACAGCAGAAAATTTTCTAATACACCTCAATGATAAGGTAGGAATTCCACAGCGGTGTTCTGTTTTCTTTCTCCTTTATTTTAATCATATTTCTGCAACTTCTTTCTCATAAGTTAAACAAACCCTGACAGTTATTTCAAAGCAGGTTTGTGAACCTTACTTAGGAATTCTTTGTTTGTTATATTCATCTGTAAGCCTTCAAAACAGAGTTTAAGAGGTAATTCAGCAGGTAATGCGAGGAAGAGGCATAGATTAAATAGCACAAGAACCAGTTTTGCCACAATATAAAAACTAAAAGAAACTCAGTAAACACAACACCAAGTAAGCTGAAAAAGTGATTAAAAAGAGTGTGATTACACAAATGTATTATGTGAAACTCATTAGCAGAAATTATCACCACTTGCTGGAATTGCACTTTGTACTCATGTGTGAATGATCAAAGTAAACACAGTTATGAAGTAAAATTAAATTTTACAGTGATACTGATAATTTTCCTCTATTTTCTATGATAGTAGTAAGGGTTGACCCAGAATTGACCAGAACAGAACAAAAAGTGGTACGGGGTGGGTTGGAGCACTTTTTGGCTCATCATTCACAGAGATCAGATCTGTACAGTTTCTCTTCACCCCAAAGGACATTTCTGTACACATTTCAAAATGGTACCATATTTTCTTCTGTTTAGCATGTGTAAGAAGCTAGTGGCCACAAAGCAGACATTGGATTGTAAGGCTGCCTTCCTTCTGGTACTCAGCTTTATATATGTACCTCCCGCACCTGAGACAATCAGACCAGTCACACGAAGGACACATGTAAAGATCAGCTGGCCCTGCTTGGCTGAATATATAGTGAAGACCAAAGTAGTTACCTGAATTCAGCACCTGTGTTTAGCTACTGAAATTTGACCTCTGGGCTTTCTGCTGAATCCCCAGCTGCTGTTCAATAATCCCGCAACAGCAATACCAAAGAAGTCAGCTTTGGAGAAGAAAGCAGCTTTAGTTGCTATATTATGTTCTCTTGTGCCCTTGGGACTGGAGCACCATGGGGAACGGCATGTTAAGCTACATCTTAAAGGTGACCCAGAATGCAATCTGGCAGTAAAAGAAAAAGCATTCTTATAAAATAGAAAAGAAAGTTGGTACTGGAGGTCAGATTAAATATGAGGGACTCGAAGAAATCGCTTGCAGTCTGTCTTTTTAGCTGGTATTTCAGGAAATGTCACAGTAAGATCTGAAATTTGCATGAAGAGTAAGCATGGTATGGACTTCATTTTATTGTGGTTTACTATTTCTTTTTGGCTGGCTGATTAGGACCAGTTGCTGGTTTTAATTTAAATTTCATATTTTATTTCTGGCAAGGATTCCTATGCCTCTGGATGGATTCTCTTTTTCAAGATTTTGATGTGTTTACTATAAATAAAGAACAATCATAGATAGTAATAATTGTGAGCTGCAAAGATACAGTAGGTCCAGGTGGCTTCCTGTGACTCAGTGACCTTTCGGTATTAGAAACCACCCACTGCCATTACTTATATTAAACCTTTGCAGCTGGGTTGCAACAATGACAGAAATATTTTGCTGGACCCCGATCCTGTCATCTCAGAGCTACCAATAAGCCTCTTTAGGCAGGGGGAGGGAGGTTATTCAATGTATTTCAAAGGAGCTTCCCGCTTGGTTAAGGTCTGCTCAGGAGCAAAAGACTGTTGGAAGAATCCCTGGGCTTTATTAAGCCACCCCAGTGGTTTTGTTGCTTAGGGAATCAAGTCGTGCCTATAATTGGTCCTCCTATTTTTCTCCCCCTGGCCTTGAAACCCTATGCTTTCATAATTCTGGGTACCAAACAAAGCTTATAATAAAGTGTAAATAAAATAATTCTTACTAAAGCACCAGCAGAAGGTCTTGGCAGCGTATGCTTTTAAAAGGGTCTGGAATAAGAAAGAAAACAAATTCAAACCCAAATCATAGCTGAATATTGAAAGCAAACAAAGGCTAGCATATTTTTTTATCTCCTGAGAGATGACACAATTTTGCTGAGTTATTAATGTTTCAGAGCAGCAGGAAACAATGTGTACAGTGTATGCCTTAGACTTGAAAACCATTTTGGACAAACTCAGCATTAGGCACTCTCAGGGGAACAATGTGTCACATGTATACAAAGACGCAGTGGTTGAAAGTTTCCCTTTAGCAGAGTAATATTATCTGTTAGAGTTCAAAGAGGTTGGGATGGTGGTTACCGAGGTTACTGCAATTGTCACACTGCCAACAGCCAGAAACTGTGAGGTTACATGGTTCAGGACCAAGTGGGGATCAAGACCTCCCCTCCCTGCAGTGCACCTTCCATAGACAGACTGAGTGGGTAGGGTTCATCTTTGGATTGTAACCCCTCAGTTATAAGACCGGACACGTCCACTGTTTCTTTTCATATTGCGTCAACATCCTCACGAATCAATGCGAGTTTAAAGTGTATTCAAAGGCAAGAATTTCTTACTTGTTATATCTGGCAGAATTCCTCTCTACAGCTTTGGGTGGTAGGTAAGAAAGCCATAAGGGGCTTCTTCTCAGGCAGGTTCGAGCCACCAGCAATGAGAAAAAGAACCTGGTATTCTAACACAATCAAAGTCCTTGTGATGCTCTGCAACCTGTGCTGCATTATTAGCCTCCCATTAATTTCAAATTAATAATGATTATTTTGGATAATGGTGGTTGAAGGGGAAGAGACATAACAAATAAAAACAAAAAAAACCAAAAATAGNCTAAATTCCAGGACAGAATTAGTGCATGGCATTGGCTAAAGGGAGATTTCTATATTACCTTATTTCTGGATGGAGAGAAAATGACCAAGTTCCTCTGCACGTTTACGGGGTAAATTAGAGCAAGCAGACAGTAGATCAAAGTGCTTTGCCTCTCGGGTTAATTTAAAGCATTGGACCTGTTCCTGATTTTGAAAAATACAGCCCTGTATTCATAGTGTTGCCTCCACAATAACAATGGCAGTTAAAGCCAATGATCTCAAAGTACGCAGGAAACATTAAGCTTCACAAATTTCTCCAAAGAGTTATTACTCAAGGAGAGGGAATAAGGAGCTTGATCCTAATTGCACAGTCTAACTTTACACCTTTTAAGGGTACCAGACTCAGGACTTTCTTACAGAAGGGGGGATGTCCCTGAGACCACACCATGCCTGACACCAGAGGACGGTGTGATCTGGGCTGTTTGTATATTTGGGAGAGAGGGAGAACCTGGAAGATGTTCTGGTCTGGAGACTGACCTCTTAACACCCACAAAACCATGAGGTCTCCACATTTATTTCTGTGCTGCCCTGAAATACAAGCCACTTAAACATATATCCTGCCTCATTCCTACCTTTATCCAAGTGACCAGACTCTCAGCTTGCATTTCAGGTAAGATTTTACGCATACTGGGACATGGAGAAAACATGAAATATGCCTGGGTCTTTCTGACTGCCTGGTCATGAAAGTCTGTTTTATACTATGATAGCTGGTACAGCTGAACTTTCTTAGTCCCCAAAACAGTGGCAACAAACTGTATGTTGGAAACAGCCCTCAACTTGTTCCAACTTCTGCACTGTGATGGGATGTCCTCTGGGAGCACACACGCTGCCATGGACAGAAGATATTCTAGGCACTGCCGGTTGCAATTTAATTATCATTAAAACCTATCCCTTTCTATCACATTTGGATAATACTGAATATTGCTTTCAGACATGAGATGCATAGGGACTCAGAAGAAAGAAAGTCCAAAAAGCTCAGGTATAAGCCTTTCTTCCTTAGGAAATAAAGCTAATGAAATCTTTCATAAATTGTATAGTATCCCTGCAATGTTTTTCCACTAAGCAAATCTAGAGTTGCTCCACTGATCTCATGACAAACAAGTAGGGTAATATAAAATGTAAATTACAGAGAGCCTATTAAAGAAATTGAACTCCCCAAATGATAATTACAACAAAAAGAAAATTAATAGTTTAACAAGATTGCAATAAAAGAAGGAATTTAAATATTCTAAATGTATTCGGATATAACACTTAATTGGCACTGGGCAAGTTTAAGTCAGGCAGCTAACAAGATAAACACTTTTGATGACAGAAAATTAATGTAGTGCACAGCAAAAGACTATTTTATTTGATATCTTATATGTGTTATACGACAATTTAATTAAACATTTAAGTAATTTGGGCAAATAATTTCCTAACGAAATAAACCAAATATGATCAACTTCCTTTTCTTTAAAGGATCGATGCAGGATGACACTTACCTAATTTATGCTTTATGACTCTATAGTCTTAAATTTTATGTCCAAATTAATGAGACAAAATAGATTTCTAAGGGCCATTTTTTTCATCATCACACAGGCATGGTCAGTCAATTAATTCTTGCTGGAAATAAGCTCATATAGATAATCAACCCTAGTTCTTGGGATGCTATTACCTTGTAATTTTTATAAAAGCATGGTGCTAAATCTCAGTGCAACGAGAAGAAAGAAAAGGTTTCAGTCCAGGTCAGTTTGTTAGAAAAAGTTTTGTAACATTTTGACTGATACTTTAAGCTTGCAGTGTCATCTGCTACCTCTAATTAAAACTAAAAGTAAAAGCTCTCAGAACATGTCATAGGATTCCGAAGCAGTTTATATGAATCAGTCAAGCATTATTGTTTCTACTGCATTTTATTAGAATATTAGCAGGCATAAACTAAGTATACACCATAAATTTCTGTTTGCTCTTTTTAAAGTTTCAATTATAAGAAATGTTTTCTCTCACCTAGACATAATTTCAGGATTGGGTTCACTGGCTTCAATTAAAATCAAGATATAGGGTTTGGGCACGTATCTTATTCACATTTTGCTCATCTGTGTGTATGCACGTGTGTAGTTGTGGTCTGACAGAGTTTGTGAAAGGCTCAAGCTGCTGTCTGGAGTGGGTGACATTAGGCATCACAGGAATAACATCGCCCTGAATTTATAGTGTATTTTCCCTCAGGTAACGCTGACCAAAGTTGAGGAAAGGCAAACAGTGAGACTGACTTGCTCAACCGCAGAACAGGTCAATGACAAAAGAGGGTCTCCTTGATGGATGTCTTTGGTTGGATGAGTCCCTCAAGAAGGCATTAGGCAAGTCTACCCCAGGGAAGCAGCTAATTTGCAAGACTGGAGGAAAACTTTAACTGATGGTAAAATCAGAAACCTGAACTTTCTACTTCTAGCAAGATGGAATTTGGTCCCTTTATAAAATACTATCATTATTATTTTAGTCCCTGGTCCAGGCTTGCAGCACCTCCTGCCCTTTTCCTCCTGCGCCCTCGGGCTCCCTCTGCTGCTGCTCCCTCCTTACCTTCCTCCTCACCTTCCTCCTCCTCTGCCCAGGCCACCTTCCATCTTTCCCAAACCTCTATTCCCCCCTCCCGGTGTCCTCAGCTTGGCTGAGGAGCTCAGCTGTGTCCTGCGGTGGGGCCCTTGGAGACGGCTGGGACCGTCTAGGTCCAGCACAGGGCAGCCGTGGCTGCTCCACATGCAGTCTGCCTGGCAGCCCCACTGCCAGCAACTGGACATACTGGGCATCCCATACATCCCCCAATAAACATGAAATACACCAAAAGGTATCCATGGCCGCTTTTCTATAATTTTTTTTCAGCATACTGATTGTGACTTCCCTTGAAATGCTCAGTCAGCGCTAAACTGCTCTATGTCAATAATAGGTTCGTAGTGGATGCTTGTTACTGAAAGCTGAACAAAACCTAGGGCTCTGGGACATGAGACAGACCTACTCTGCTTGGGAGGACTAAGCAGTCTACTTAATTTTTCCGTTATTTGGTTTCTGTGGTATATTCTTTTCAGATTAGAACCAGGATATATAAGCAGATACAGTTGTCAAGCGGTAGGAGAATGAAACAGGGGAAAAAAGAAAAGCAAAAAAGAGAAACCACTCCCTAGAATTCCTTTTTTTTTTTTTTTTTTAAAAAAAAATCTAATACTTTATCATCTTGAAGCAATCTGATAGCGATTAAGTGAGAGAGAAGGAGATCTTGAAGTCTTAAACATGACAGAATTTCAATATACTACAGCCTTTGAAGAACAATCCATCTAAAGGAAGCTGTGTATCAAGGTACTAAATATTTCACTTTTTAAAACCCTTGCTTTTGCACGAAGGTGGAAACTAATGTATGGTGCATCTGAAATGTGTCTCAAAGGCTGAAGAGATGAATATGGGATTATGATAAATTGTTTCCTGAGATAAATATCCCTGTAGTTTGTAGGAGAGATGTTCAGTGGTAGAGATACTTTAGCTCAGCAAGAATAATAGCAGAATTTAACGGAAGAGTAAAATCCTGGAGAAAAAGTATCTGATAGAGTCCATTTTACTCTACTTTTTTTTTTTTTTTCACAAAACACTAGGCAGATACAGGAGGATTGGTGAATGTTTATAACAAATGTGTCACTGATGAGTCAATGAGGAATGATGGAACAGTAAAGCTTGTTGGCTGAAGGATGCACTTTAAGAACTAGAAGTACATACGGGGCTATATACAGTCAAGCATTGATGAAAAACACCTGAGGCTAAAAAGCAATGATGGTAGGAGAGTTGAGAGCCACAAAAAGACAAGAATTTAATCTGTTGGCACTGACTGAAGACAGGAAAACATGAAGAAAAAAAGGAAATTGTGTATGCCAGTTAACCTTTCCTCTTTCTTTGCTTCCTCCCTCAATTGAAATATGGTGATCATCTCAGATTATTGTTATCGGTCTTACTCTATGTAGGATGCCAAGAGAATAGACAGTTACAAATTTAAATATTGCAGTAACTAAGCAGTGACTCATACAAAGTCTGGTAAACACAAGGAATGGATACAGCAATGACTGTACACCTTGAAAGGCATAGGTTTCTGTCTGAAGAATAAAGACTAGAAATAGAACTGAGGAAGTAATTTGTAACAAATACGTTCTGAAGAACATTTTCCCTTTTTATTTCTGGCCAAAAGGCAGTTGACTAGTTTTCAAGTTCTCTTGTTAATTTTCAAGAAAGAATTTTACCCTTGTTTCATACGAAGAAGGTAATTAGTTGCTAGGTCTCTCTAACTTGTTTCTGCTTTGCTCGTGAAACTACATGGTATTGTTGGATGATACTTTCAGCATTCCCCGTTTTAAATAACAGTCAAGGTCAGTGGGATATCAACCCTTTTTTTACAATATGATTTCCCCAGAGCTGTTGTATTTGAATCTTAAGTTTGCATAGCTTGCTTTTTGTGTTAGGCAGGACTTTGCCAGGATTTAGGCCACTGTTCTAGAACTACCGGAACTTTCATCAGTTTCCTTACTTTGGAATTCAAAGTTTCACCCATACTTTGACATGAGAGTTGGTTACAAAGTCCTGTAGTATGAGTGGTAAGGCAATTTATTGCTGCCAAAGACTGAAGAACCTATGGCCTTCTGCGTCATAAGTGTGCAGATCAAAGAGCAGGTTCAAAGAGGGCACTTGGAAATGGAGTCAGAGAAGGTGACCACCCATCATTTGCATGATGTTAGCAGAAAGCAAGAGACGTGTACCTACCACCTCCCAGCCTAGAGTGGAGGTTTTCTACCCCTCTAGCCACCTCTGTCTCAGCTGAAAACAGGACACCTGACCAAGCTGAATCTGTGAAAACCTAGCAGTCGGCAGGCCAGACCAAATACCAAGCTATCTTAGTGTTTGTGGTTTTATCAATGAATGGGAATTTTACCACAGACTTCAAAGACAATAGGTTGGAACCCTGCTTGTGCATGTTGTAGTCATTCCCTCCAATGCTGGAAGCTGCAGATAGACATTAAAAAAAAAAAAAAAAAAAAAAGGGAACAAAAAAGATTTAAAAAAAATCTCAATTTCCCCCCTAAGTTGTATCAAAACTGTTATAGTAAATTGCACTGTTTGACCTAGGCGCACATTATCTATGTTTTTCTATCAACACTTAAAACATCATTAAATTTCTCATTTCAATAACCTTCAATGTTTTGGTTTTATTATTTTTTCTTTCCATTTACATCTCTGCTGATATATTAAAGTTATGTCCAGCCACTGAAAACACCATCAGATATGAGTTTTTTCTCAGTTTTCTGATTCCACTGATCATCAGGATTCAGGAAGTATCAGATTTAAAATAATGTAGTAATTAAATGGACTCCTTTCTTCCTACCAAATGGAGACAGAACAGCTCACCTCAAGGGTACTTGAAATTTTGCAGTTCTGTGTTTTAGAGCTGAATAAAGATCTTCAGTCATTAAATAACTAGCTCCTTCTCTCTACATTTGTGTGAAGAGTAAAGGTCTTGATGTCTGACAAATGTAAAAATAATATATTAATTCAGTTGCAGTGATAAGGTGATAAAACCAGTGAAAACAAATCCGTACCTTGTTTCCTTCACCCCTGTGCAATGAATCAATGACTTGGCATTGTGGTCTGATGACCCAGATAACTGAAATAGTTTAATCAATCTAACAACACAGATTGTGTTGAAAAATCTCCACACATCACAGAGCCACGCAATTACATTTGACACTTTAATTCTCTGCCAGCTCAGCATCCTATACAGGCAGATAATGGCTCTGCTGTACACTGTTTATGCACTAACACTATTCTAACGCCTCTCTGGATGGAACTGAGAGCCCAGTGACTGTGGCATGACTGCGATCCTGCATGTAAAAGGATCTAGGCACATTTTTAAACCCTTGTGTTGTCTAATTCCCTACTGGTTTAGTGTTATTTGGAGGACATGGTGGTGTCCGATAGGATTCTCAAGCCAGCTGCACCATGTATGCTTATGTTCCTCTCAATCAGCTGTGCTCAACAAGCGAAACAAACTCTTCCTTGAAGATGGTGAGTGTATGCTGATGACAATTAAAAACAACTATGGTTTTGCCTGGCTTGTTTTTTGTGGATTTTTGGGGNTGGATTTTTGGGGGGGTTTTTGTTTTTTTGTTTGGTTTTTGGTTTTTTTTTTTTGTTTTTTTGTTTTTTTTTTTTTTTTGGTTGTTTTTGTTTTTTGTTTTTTTTTTTGTTGTTGTTGTTTTGGTTTTTTTTTGTTTGGGTCTTTTATGGTGTTTTTTTGTTTTCCTTACCACCAGCTGCCATGGAAAAATATGTTAGGGCAAAATGTCACCCATGGACAGTGTGGAGCAGGATCATCCTGTCCTTCCAGAACTGGTTGTCCCACCTGTCATCATTCCTCCATTGCCACGCAGCAAAACAGTTAGTAAAGCAAAGTAGGGATGCTCCTTACAGTGACTGTTCTGCATCTCTGACAGTATGTCCTTCCTAGCAGATGCCTGAATTATCAGTTCTGAAAGCCATCAATGGACGACATCCCAGGGATTTCCTTGCATTTTTCTGGTATTCTTGTATTGTGACAAGTCCTGCTTACTACCTGGGGTTGTTGTGACCCTTTTTCCCAGTCTGAATATAATGTGAGCTTTACTTGAGGAAAGGTTGAATAATCAGGGAAAGGGAAATGGAAAGGGATAGGGAGAAGGAAAGGGATAGGGAGAAGGAAAGGGAAAGGGAAAGGGAAAGGGAAAGGGAAAGGGAAAGGGAAAGGGAAAAAGAAAGGGAAAGGGAAAGGGAAAGGGAAAGGGAAAGGGAAAGGGAAAGGGAAAAAGAAAGGGAAAAGGAAAAAGAAAGGGAAAGAAAGAAAAAAGGGGGGGAGAGGGAGAAAAGAAAAAAAGAAAAAACTAAAAGGAAAGAAGAAATATAAAGAAAGGAAAGAGAAAGATTTAAAAAAAAAAGAAGAAGAAGAAAAAGGGCTGCATTCTGATAGTGATGCTAACATTAAAGAGTATTTTCTTTAGTGGTGCAAATCTAGTAATTTCACTGGAACACATCCTACCGTTGCTCCAGAGGAACGAAGGATGCAGAATTTGTCTCACTGATGTTCCCCACAGAATGAAGTACCCAGGGCATCAGAGTCACAGTGTGCTCTAGTTTTCATGGCTGTCTGAGAAGTCTTGGGGGTTAAACAAAAAACAACCCAAACAATACTTTATCCTTGTCTAGAAACTTTTCTGAGTTCAATCCTGCTGAGTGCTTTATATTCTAATTCTGTTCCTGATTCTTCTGTTCAGCTTTAAATCTATGAGAATCCCCAGCAGTTCAAGCTAAATGTGTTTTCAAATGTTGCGATAAAGCTATGGTGTTCTGCACTTCAGGAGATAAAGACTCTTCAGAGGATCTTGAAATCTTTCTGAAGCATTACTTAATTGATCGTTGTGTCATTTGTGCAGCAAATGCAATATTGTTCCATTTCTTAGGACAATAAGTTGAGCTAGAGAAGGGTAAAAATCATGATGCATTTGGAAAAGAGTAAAGAATGGAATTAAAAAGGCTGGACTACCAGTCTGATGGTATATGTGTAAACAACATGAATATGCTATCACACCTTCTTTCTGTAGCCCTGCAGATCAGTAAATATGTTGTCATTGTCAGGAACAGACCACTGGCTTCAAATTACCTCTGCAAGACCCCAGGACTTGCCAGTTTCTTGTTTCAACTTGACCTGCACTGTCTGGAGCTTTATTTAAGCTTATTTATCTGTAGCAGCAATTTCTAATGATTGGGGAGTCATTATTTTAAATTTTGTTTACTTTTGTGGAGTACAACCATACTGCATATATAGTAGTAAAAGGTATTTGTTCTGTGTAGTGTCAGCTACTTATGACCATAGCATAACAATGTAGCGTAGAGGAGTATTGTCATGGGATAATAGCAGAGTCCTCAAAAGTGGGGACGCAGGATGCCCTGCAGAAGCCTATAGGCAAAAGGCAGGGGATGAAACACGATGCTGAAAATCCTGAGGTTATAAATACCTTGCCAATGGTCATCTAGAAATCTGCAGACTTGGGAGGATGGAAAACTGGGTTTAGGGGTAGTAGTGAGTAAACAGAGCAAATATCTTGTATAGATAAGACACTTCATACAGAATAAATTCAGTACTAGCATGGAATAGCAAATCACAGAAGAAAAAAGCAGTTGTAAAGCACCACTAGAAATATGTCAAATGTAAGATGCATGTTTTCCTGTATTACTCCTGTATTACTGTATTTCTAGTAGCAATTTTTTTGGAGTAGGCTGTTAAGATTTCAATTACACTAATAATACCTTCTTGACTTTACATATCAGGTTTGTTCCTTTTTGCCCACAACAAGGTTTTCAATAAAACATTTTTATACTTTTGAATAGCAGGAAATATACAGACCCTATTAATTACAGTCTTTTTTTCAGTTTTTATTTTTCAGTAGGCAACTAATGTAGCAGTCAAAATAATTATGTAAGGGACAATTTCCTTTCCTTGAAAATATAAGAAAATTACATAAAGTTTAATTATATTATACAATTTTGTATATATATGCATGTATTTAATTTTCAAAATGTAAATCTATAATCTGACTCTACTAAAGATTATTTTTTTAAAAAATACTTCAATTCAGATTGAACAAACTATTTCTGTGGAACAAACTGAAATTCTTTTGGTCTTCTTCACTTCCAAGGTTATCTTTTTTTTTGACTGGAGGGTGGCCAATGTGATGCCCATCTATAAGAAGGGCCGGAAGGAGGATCCCGGAAACTATAGGCCTGTCAGCCTGACCTCGGTACCGAGAAAGATCATGGAGAAGATCATCCTGAGTGAGCTCTCAAGGCAAGTGCAGGGCAGCCGAGGGATCAGGGCCAGCCAGCATGGGTTTATGAAAGGGAGGTCCTGCCTGACCAACTTGATCTCTTTCTATGACCATGTGACCCGCTTTCTCGATGAGGGGAAGGCTGTGGATGTTGTCTACCTGGACTTTGGTAAGGCCTTCGACACCGTCCCCCACAGCATTCTCCTGGAGAAACTGGAAAATCACGGTGTAGACAAGTGTACCCTCCGCTGGATTAAAAACTGGCTGGATGGCCGTGCCCAGAGAGTTGTGATTAATGGAGCAAAATCCGGTTGGTGGCCAGTCACCAGTGGTGTCCCTCAGGGCTCAGTTCTGGGGCCGGTCTTGTTCAATATCTTTATCGATGATCTGGACAGGGGGATTGAATGCACCCTCAGTAAGTTTGCAGATGACACCAAACTAGGTGGGAGCGTTGATCTGCTTGAGGGTCGGAAGGCTTTACAGAGGGATCTGGACAGGTTGGATCAATGGGCCAAGGCCAATGGGATGAGGTTTAATAAGGCCAAGTGCCGGGTCCTGCATTTTGGTCACAACAACCCCGGG
>VXBJ01004338.1:349565-394581 GCA_013400055.1 Nycticryphes semicollaris | reverse complement strand
TGTGGGGGTTTTTTTGTTTGTTTTTTTTTTTTTTGTTTTGTTTTGTTTTGTTTTGTTTTTTCATGTGGTTGGACTCGATGGTCTCAAAGGTCCCTTCCAACCACTAAGATTCTGTGATTCTGTGATTTATTGGTCCTTACAGAGAAACAGATTGTAAGATAAACTTTTAAGAAAGATGCACATTTTTTTCCTAAAATAGGGGCTTAAAACAGGCCAAAGGTCTTGCCAGTAAAAAATCCATCTTTTTGCACTAGGTATGGTAGTGGTCTAGTACAGCTGGTTAAGTTCCTCCTGGTATCACACATTTGGTGAAATTAATACCACCTGCTGTGCTGGCTACCAAATTGTGGAAAATTTGAAATTGTTTTTTGTTAGTTATTTTTTGTTTGTTTCACTTGTTTGTTGGAAATATCTAATGACAAGAACTTCACTGAATTATGTGAAATTGTACTTTGCTTTGCTGGTGGATTTGCTGGCTCATATTTTGATGGCACATAGGTAGGGTCCCATATGCTGCATACCATTCTCAAAGCTGAATAAATCTACTTATTTGTCCAAGAGCAGATCTGCAGATCATCAGCTTCATAGCAATGTATGCTTATTCACTACATCCTAAAATTGCACAGTTATTTGTCATCTATGACACAGTGAGTTGAGCATGAAGTTTCCATAAGCCACACCTTGCAGCTAAGTGGTACTTCTGAGAAAGATATTTATCTAAGTTGTTTACATCTCTTGGTTTTACGAATGGCGTAGGCATTCACAGTGACTTTCCCCGCAAAAGAAATGTTAATTTGAGAATCTTTGGTACAAAACTCTGGGTGACTTACCATGGATCATGTAGGAGTTCTAAAACAAATCTTTAGCTCTAGGTTAAAATGGGTGAATACAGGTGTCTTCATATGTAATCAGTACCTAATTTCCCATTGTAATCAATGGAATTTTGACTACTTTAAGTCTACTGAGAAAATTATTCTATATTTAACACTTACTGGCAAGTCAGCTGGATAATCCTCTGAATGCCTGTATTTCTGCTGATGGGATTCTGTTCAGTTGTCCACGTACAGACACCTCTTGCCACTTAGGAAGTTTTAGGGTATCCATGTTATATATCCATGGTTTTGGCTAATATGACACAGGAGGCCTATTAAATGCATGCATTTCTGGAATGGATACTCCAGCAATCCTTAGCATGTAAACTACAAGAATCATGTGTGAAGCAGATAAATTAGGTAAGAGTAGAAATAAGAAGAATGTGGAGGCCTCCTTAGGCTGTGAGGAAAACTTTTGCTTAGTAAGCATCTTAGTAAGAGGAGCTTTATATCAAGGTGTAGGTGAGGTGGAAGAGAAAGTGGGAGGCCCTTACACCAGTGTACAGTTGTGGGAACTCATTTTGAATGGCAATATAGGGACAGTTTCATCTCTGCTTTCTCCTCCCCTGCAGCCTGCCTGACTGGCCCCCTCACTGAGTTTTTCAGAGCTTGACATCTCTCCGCTGTGTTGTGCAAAAATTTTGTGGCCCAAGAAACATTTTCTAACATGAGTTTCATCAATACTTTAATTTTATAAACTCTCTCCGTTGCAATAAACCCATGATTTCAAAGTAGCAAAAAAAAAATAGTTTCATTAAATCATTCTCAAGTGTCTTAGGGCTCGTCTTTGAAATGGCATTATCTATACACCATGAGAAAATATTAAGTTTGTGGTGTAAGGAAATATTTTGAGTTGCAGTTGTCTTCAAGGCCACTTAAGACCTGCAGACAAAGACAAAGAAAAAGTCGTAGCAAAAGTCTTTGTGACACGCTGGAGATTCAAGTGCTCTTGCAAAATGCTTTTCAGGCTTTTGTGCCTAGAGAACGAGGAGAAACTGAATTAAAGAAAAAAAAGAAATAAATTAAACAGTTTTAGAAAAGCCTCATAATTTCAAGGGCTTGGCTTACAGTGATTATGAGCTTGGCATTTACTACCCACTACTTATGCATCTTTTCTTCTCCTGAACCCATATTCTTCCCGAGAGCAGGAAACCATATTGTCAGTTTTCATCTTCTAGGTGAAAAGTCTTACCTTCTAGGTTCTTTTTCTAACTAGGAAAGTCCATTTTCATATACTTGCACTTTCCATCAAGGAAAATTCTGAATATTCTTTTAAAAGAGTTTGTTATTTGATTTCTAACTCCCCTTAGAAGAATATTTACCCTTCGATTGCTGATATTTCATGGTTCAGTCTTGAAAACCACTTTTATTTTTCTTATTCTGCTTGATCCTATCTGTCTTCCAGTTTGGAGTGTGAGGCATTTTGTTGGTTGTTTGTTTGTTTTCCTTAGGTATGGATTGTTTCTATGCTTATTGAGGGTTCAATACAATAGACATTCAGTGATAACTGCTACTACAAATACAAGCCTGTATTGTTATGTTTTGTTCCCCTAATAAAACAAAAGATCAAGAGTCTCTGAAGTGCTCTGTACACAGGAGGAAGGAAGAAAGACACAGAGAGTAAATATTTCTTTAGTTATTGCCACCTTGATAAAAAAGATTGTAAAAGACCTCAAAAAGCTACAATTTACAGCCCTGGTTACTACTTGTGTTACAGTAGGATCCAAACAGAACATCCAATTAAAAAAGGTGAGTTCCATGGTGTTATTTCCTAGACAAACATTAAGAGGAAGACAGATCCATGCACAGAAATTTAAAATCAAAATAGAAAAGAAATAAGGGAAATGAATAAATATTTTTAATAAATTGGGAATAAAACTTTTCAGGCTTAATATTTACCTATATAAGACTGGGGAATGGGTCAAAAGAGGAAGCTAAAAAACAGGTGAGAGAGAGAAAATGAAGTTTCCAAGTTCTTCTGGAGATGAAGTGAATGATAGAGAATTCAAGTTACGTAGAAAAAAATATCAAAACTGAAGACCTGCAAGTGAGAAAGAGAAGTAGCAGGGTTAACAGGGAAACCTGGCTTGGTTCACAAGGAGAAGATGTGGACAACATGGAATGGGAAAGAACTGTGAAGTTTCACTGCATACTGATTTTCTATGCTGCAAGGCAACTCTAAATTTTGTGTGTACTGCCCACTTCTGCACCAGACACTACCTTACAGAGACAATAAAATGTAGTTGGAAGCCATACCCGTAAAGTTCAAATATTTTGTCATGATATAGTGACTTAACATTAAAAATATTGATCTAAGCTGAAAATAAAATTATGAATTACCTTAAGGGACAGTAAACATTGATACTAACTTTGGAAAAAAGCAGTATTTATTACATACCAACCTGAAAAATAATCTTGTCCAGCATCCAAAAATATTTCATGTATTGTCTGTTTCAATTTGTTCTAGATTTTAGAACATAATAAAAAATAATGCAAGTATGAACAGATGAAGGTACAGCAGAAAGTAAAACATGAGGAAGTAAGAGGTTGATGTTGATACACCACCATTTTAGAAAAATATTAGGTTTTTTTAGGCTCTGCAATACTGATTACCCATGGTAAATATTAGAAATGAATTCTTAACAGTATATGTCTCTTTGCCATTACTTTACCAGTAATTATGAGTTATTTTCACAGGATTGTTATAGTATTACCTATGTGAGAGTTTTGTCTTCCTCAGTAGTAGTAGTAAGAATCTGTTTATAACTTCACCACTTTAATCTATAAAGCCAGGAGATGAACCCCGTCCTCACACTATAGTTCTATAATGTCTAATTAAACAGGTATTAAGTTCAGTTTGGGTTTCTGGTATGTAATTTTAATTTTATTTTTTTTTTCCTCAGCAGGCCTGGTGTTTCAGATTAGAAACACAGAGTAAAGCTAGAGACACTGCATCAGTGATGCCTGCACACCCTTGTGTGACTTCTGCAAGAAAAATACGAGTAAAAATAAGAAAAATGTGGAACTGTCAGTACACTTAGCAGACCTGGCTCTGAAACCACACAAGGAGAAAAACTATGAAGAAAGGTGTTATTTTTACTGATGTTCTTCATTTTTTAGTTAGACACTGCAAAGTGTTTTCTTATGCTTGGATGATCAACACTAAATAAATTGAAGTAAAAATGTGCTGGATAAGTGTTATTAGTGAAAATATGGATTGCTAGCTAAAGTGATGTTCTGTGATATAACACAAAAAATAAAGTAAACCAATGCTCCTGAGGTAGAAACTGTTTTGCATTGAAAAGTCAATGAGTATTGATTTTGATATGAACTGTGTTTGTTATATATTGCTAGCTATATAAAAGACTTTGATAGTTTCAAAAGAATAATGTGACAAATAGAATTGTAGAGGATCTTTCTCATTGGATTAACTAAAAAATGTAATAAAACAGTCACAGAGCTTTCAAATATACAAGGCTTTTTATCTATTAAAACACATAGATCAAAAATGTTGATTCTTCTTATGCTGGTATTTAATTGAAAATTAAACTACATCAAAGAGAATATTAAGCAATGAGATTAAGCGGGTGGACTATCTCCTTCAATGTCAATGACTGACTTTTTCAGCCATTCTGAGAACAGGCTTCCATAAATCAGGAGATGCAGGAACCTGCCAGTGAGGGCCTGGAATCTGGGACCATCTCCCTCTGGCTTGGTTGTTAATGGAAAATCCTTTTTCTTTCCAGTTAAAATAGATATAATCACTATTTCTATATTTCACAGCCCTTTGCTATACTAAAAAGGGAGAAATTAGCATATAATCAAAGCAGCCTGTGAATGTGAGTAAATGGGCATATAATGGGTGTGGGTAAGAGTGTTAAAGAACTTTTACTCTCAAGCATGTGTCACATGTCCTGGGGTGATTCTGGCTGTGCAGACAATACTGTGTTCTCAACCTCTTTGGATCAATGCTGTGTACATGCCCATTTACACAGAGATGTCCACACAGTTCAGTCAGAAATCATTGCTAGAAGACTCCCTGTGCAAAGATAAGCTTTGCTGCTTATCCTGTTTAAAATGCACTTTATTAAAAACCCATCTGGGGGAATCGTATGCTGGTAAGTAAAAGCCGATTAGCATTATTTAATCAGCCTATATCTGCTGAGCACTCTTGTCATCTCCTCAAAGACTTCATAGTGCGCTTCTTTTTCCTGACATTTGCTCACTTTCACAATAATCTCTGAGAGTATTCCAGACACACTTCTATAGAAGACTTGTTAGGAATCAAGCAACTTTTAAAAACTGGAAACAGAAAAAAACCCAAAGCAATTAGGAAATCTTTCCAGCTCAAATACAGAAGTCTCCCCGGTTTTGCATTTTGCATCATAACTACTAGTAGTAACTGGCAACAGTTCTTAAAAAGAAAGTTAAACTAGGATAGATTTCACTAGTCAAGAGGATTTTAGTGTTAATAGTATCTATTGTAACGCTCACTGAAAACAACAGAACGATTGTTTTTGTTATGGTGCATATAAAAGAAATACTCCATGTTACTGATAACAAATGCACTTTTTTTTTCATGTTTCCAGGTAAGAAATATTTGTGGGTTTGATTCAAGACTCTTATAGCCTCATATCTAGCCTGCAGCCTTGATCACTAATGAGTTGTGTAAGAAAAAGGTACAAGAATAGGACAAGAATGTTGCAAATGTTTCTAGAATATTTTCCTAACACCATGATTGGTGATTCAGAGACTTCCTTAACCAGAAAGGTTCTCTTCATATTTAATAGTCTGTGATAGATACTTGTCTCATTAATTTGCCTAATCCCTGTCAAGAAGTTCCTTATCTTAGAAATCCATTAATGCTGAAATTTATCTTCCTCAAATTTTCCATTTTTTTCGAATTCACTTTCTTCATGCCAGTTCTGATTTTACAGCTTTTTCTCTTTCTGTGCTCCTTCTTCCCCTTCTTCCAGCTGTTGTCTTCCAAGCAAGACTTGGAAAAATGTTTTGTAATTTGTTCCCTATGCAGGGCAGGTATGATCATTCTTTTGGTACAATAAAACAATTCAAACTTTGCTTTAACGTTTCTGGTTACAGTGTTACTCTTTCTAATAGAAATAGGGCCAAATTCTGCCATGGCTATATCCACAAAATTCCTGTTGATGGGTGCAGGAATTTGCTATAAAAAAACCCCAAGAGCTTCAGTTTCTTTCATGGTTAGAGAGACACTGTTTTATCATGGCTACACTTCTTTCACAACCTAGTTTATGGTAAATAACTACTTTTTTTCTGCAGCTAAAATTTATCAAAATGAAGAAAACGTTTCAGTTATAGTGGTGTAAATATTGGTTGCATCCTGAAGTTATGTAAAGACAGCTCTTGATGACAAGTTACCGGACTCTGATATCAGAGTTATACTTCTGCAGGTCATATTCTGCTGTAAGCAAGTAATTTATTTTCTCACATAAACCCAAATATACAGCTTGTGGCTGCAGAGACTAGAGAAAATAAAGAGTTCTGGGTTTTATAATCTGCTTCTGTCTCACTGAAAACACCCCAAATATGCATAGATAATTAAAGGCATGAATGACTTATTTTTCTAATGTACATGTTTTTAGAATCCTGTAAGATTAATTATATATTACATTAACATTCATTCTTATAATTAACATTCTGTTATATGAATGGGTAATAATTACTGTTTACAGATTAATGGAGTCTGTTAGTTATGCTGATGCTTTTAGTCATATTTGGAGACGGTCAGCACAAGTTTTTTCACTTTTTTCTGGTAAGTGGTTTTCACAATTTCAGATGTTACAAGTGCTGCTGAGATCCATGTGATGTAGTTGTATGAGGTCTGCAGTGTAAACCAAAGGAGGAGCTGATGAAGAAGGCAGCTGTTTACTTGCTAAGAGTTACAACTGAGCATGAGAACCTGATCTGAAGTTGCTCAGTGCAGAAACAGAGGAATTCTGGCAGTCATGAAGGCCCTCCATCGAGCTCTTCAGGTTATCTTTCTGATTGTCACAAACACACTTAAAGACTGCTCCTCCTCCTTGGGGTCCCTCTGCTGCTGGTCCCTCCTTGCCTTCCTCCTCCTCTGCCTGGGCTGCCTTCGGCCCTTTCCTAAACCTCTTTTCCCCAGGCAGGGATGTTCCCTCAATTAGGGCCACAGGAAGAACACTTCATGAGCGATAGCACACAGTATGTAAGAAGCAGTAGAGCCTTATGTAAATCTTTAAGCATATTTAAGTTCTTTTTTTGATCTAAAGATTTATGGCTCAGGTATTTACGGAAATAAGTGCTATCTTGCAGTGAAGTAAGAGAGAAATTCTGGTAAGAGATTTGTCACATCTTCAGCTGCCCTGTACATGGTTGTGGTTCTATTCATAAGGTACTGTGCACAAGCACTGAAGAAAGATGGCTGATAAGGGGATTTATATATCTTTGTTAATAAGGTCCTTTGGAAATCTGAATAGTCTTCCAGAATGTCATCTCGTCTTTTCTCATCTCCTTTCTCTTATATTAATTAATTTCCCAGTCTTCACTGATGAATACATTTCAAGCTGATCTATAAAATAAAATATGTATTTACTATTCCTGCATCCTTCTTCAATTAATACTGTAAAGACTGTGTATTTATATATTAAGGGTGGTTATTTGTCAGGGCAATCACTATTACCTCTTCCTTCTACCCTTAGCAATAGTAGTTCTTACAGTAAAACTCCAGTACCTACATTAGGGCTCACACAAACAAAAACTCACACCCATGCCTCCCATATTTTTAGGTGGAACTGAATTTTAGTTTAGATCTTAATTTAATCTTAAAATAATCTATATTAACTCGACTTAGCTTTGAGTTTATATAACCAGCTAGCTTCAGGTTTATATTATCCTTCTGTTAATCCATCAGGCAATCAAAAATACAGAAATGTTCAACCGGTTTGATAGCAAAGACCCAACCCCATTTAATTTCTAACACATGAGTTTGCATCCCTGAAATGAAAGATCCTCATTAAATCAAAACATGCATGGGATGAAACAAGGGATAAAGAGGGAGCTACACTTTGTTAACCCTAGTAAAGGTACTACAAATTTCCTGAAACTGATCTAACAAGAACATGGTTCCAGGTTTTTGTCTGGGATCCAACTCAAGCTGTTCAAGTTTAAAAACAAACTAGTGAAAAAAATAAGAATACATTGTGAATATCCTATCAAAGACAGCATTTGAAATATATGTTTCTCCATAACTTTTATGGTGCATGTTGAGTTTAAACTTAGTACTTGTAATTTCAGCTTTGGAATGGGACAAAAGCATTAGAGAAAACCAAAGTGAACACACATCATCTCCATGATGGAATTACTCTTATTTACAGTGATTAAAAATATTGACAATGGAGATGAAATATGCAGAGGTTCTGTTGGGTGTTATTACCCTGTCTATCCTGATCTACAAAGCAAGGTTGCTGCCTTGAAAGCAACCCTGGTAGAAGTAAGTACCAAGTCCTCAATTCCTATGTTCGCTTATTAGTTTATTAGTACTAGATAGTATCATGGGTCTGGTTCAATGTATGTCATAACAAGGTCAACAAAGTAAAACTTTTAAAATGTTTGGGTGAGTTATTTGGCACTGGCAGAGAACAGACACTGACATTAGACAAATATTCAGTTTAATCTTGTTACAGTACATGGAGTCCACTCTTGATGGGTGACAGTGAGTACTACTAGCAGGGTGACTGAACCTCAGCAAACGAAGAACTGTACTGAAACATCTGTTTTTCAGATATCCAATTAATATGAATGGTCATTAGTAGGGCAGTTCTAAATAAGATACAGCAAAAGGTCAGGAGTTTTCCTGATGTAACCTATTTCATTGTCATAAACCCAGTCAGTGAAATAAAACCTCTGACTTATTATTTAGGCACAATCAGGACTTTATGATTCAGGGAGTCAGGCTAGTGGGACATGGAGATTTCACACAGAGTCATTGGCTTAATTTAGCCTAAGTCTGCAGTCGAGGGAAAGCAGTTACATGGTAGTGGCCAGTGCAAAGGAAGTGCTGATTTCAAATGAACGTGGATCCCCAAAGTGACTTTTGCCTTCACACCTGGTATCAGATTTGCTCATTATCTTTCTTTTTACTACAATTTATACAAGAACATGATCAAGTAAAATTTTACCTCGTATCAGTGCGTAGTACACTTGAAGATTAGAGTTGGAGTAAAGTAAATAGGTACTCCAACTTTCTCAGGTTGCCAAGTGTCTCTAAATCCAACATGGTACATGAGTAAGAGTTAATTGGACTTTCAAAAAGGAGAGATCAGTCGTACTAGAGAACTTGTACTCAAAGTTAGCCATTTAAGTTTATCTCTAATTTCATCAAAATATCTAATTAAGAGCTTACTATCCCACAGTTAGATCCCTTTACCTAGCACTGAAGAAACTGAAATAAAATTAAAAGTTTGAAAATAGAAGTGAAACACAGAACTATGAATGATTCTTGATTAAAAATTAAGCCCCATCCTTCTGCTATTATTTCATAGCAAAGGTACTGTATGAGAGCAAAGAGACAAGAGAAGCAGAACCCATTAATATCTGCAACCCCAATGTATCTGAAGTCGTGATGCACAAGATAACATATTTCAGCGCTTTCTTTGTTAATGCTTATAGAAAATTCTTAGTTGTTGAGAAAATTGTTGGGAAACATATGGTAGTATCTCTTCTCAGGGAGGATCTTACTTTCTTCACTTTCACTTTAGGATGAATTAAGGTAATCCAGTGTAAAACAAGTCTAAAAATACATTAAGACTCTAAGAAGTCTTGAATTTATCTAAAGCATAACTTTGCATGATATTAGGTCATATTCTGATGAAAATTTACATGAAAGGCATTACTAGGTATGTCCTTAATTTTAGTAGCAGAATAACTTCAGCATCCAAAGAATTAACTCTTTTTACTCTAGCTCCTGTAGATACACCTCTTGGCAGGAAGGGCATGCTAAATTCACAGGTACAGAATGAGGGAATAAGCATCACACAAATAGGCACAGGAAGAACTCCATGCCTTGTGCTAAGACCACTCATCTCTATGGGAAATTCTGAGGTTTGGATCTTGTTCCTTCAGTATTACATGGTACAAATTAAAGAGTTATTGCAGCAGAAAGTAGATGTCATCTTTCGATCCAAGACCAAAACCCATGCTTCATGTCCCACTACTAAGTTAAATAGAAAATTAAACATTTTATCATGAAGCCTTTTATTACCATGTCTCAACATGAACTTCAGGTGAAGATTGCAGCATCCTTGCAGATTAAGCCTAGATACCTTGGTTCCCATGGGACAGAAGTGAGATGTATCTAATCACTAACAAACCAGCTCTGGACTTGTTCTGAGACATACTTTCCAGACAAAGAAGAAAATTTCAAGCTAAGCAAGAAGAGACTTTGAAAAGGGATTTTTAAATCATTAAAGTTTTTTTTTTAGATCACGGAACTTAGTTTTAGATCACTGTTGCATCACAGTATACTACTTATAGATGACAAAGGTTAGTATAATCCATGACTATCGGGAGGCTTTCTAGCTCCAGGGGCTGTGTGTCCTGACTAATATCCCTGCTCTATAGTAAAATGATATGTGAATACCAGACCTTTCCTGCCTTCCCACTTTTATGATATGAATTTCATACTAGTGACTCATGGACATAGGGCTGACCTACAGGTCTCCCAGACAAGAATATGGGAAGACTGGGGTTACTGGGATATTACGTGATGTGTCTGCTCAGCATTACAATTACACTAAAAGTTTTCTGAGAAGCCATACCTTTTTGTAGCTGTCCAGGAGTTTTCATTTCTCTGTTGGATTAATCACACAAATGACACAAAACAAGTCCCCTTCCATTATTCTCTGTCCTGGCATGGCTAACTTTCGTATTTCTTTCAGACAAATCACAAAATTCTAAGGCTGAATTGTTGAGAAGCTGGAGTCCTCATTTCATATGTATGTGGAACTCTGGCAATTGACAAAAATGAGAGAAACCTAATTCTATTATACTTTGCATTGCTGTATTTACTCTGTTCCTTGTTGCATTAGGACATTTTCTGTAAATTGAATTGAGGAGAAGTAAAATGAACACAGTCGAGATACCATCATTCCCTTAGAAGATTTTGACTATAAAGAGCAATGTTTGTACTTAAAACAGAAGATACAAAAACTCATTTTCCTTCTGGTTTTCTATCTGCAGGTGGTCCTGTCTTTTTTTCAAGTGAGAACAAGATAAACAATGAAAACCAATTTCAAGCAACATTCTTTAACTATGAAAATGAAATAAAAAACCCAGTTACATTCTGTATTATGTTTCCCCATATTGTTGAACTCTAACAGCAACTACATGGGAGAGCGTTGAAAAAGCAGAATGGCCTCACTTATTAAAATGTGAATTCTGTTCTTTTCTTTATTCATGTCTTGTGACGTGACAATGATTGGCTTGCAGGTAAAAAAAAAATAATCCACAGACCAAGCAAAGACAAAGAATTGGGCCAATTTAGTGAATGACCTAGCTTTTTAGCCTGATCCTGAAGTGATGCCTTTGTTAGTTTCACTTAGAATCATAGAATCATTCAGGTTGGAAAAGATCCTTGGGATCATCTAGTCCAACCATCAGCCCTACTTTACAAAGTCCCCCCATATCCTCCAACACCACATCTGAACAACTCTTAAACACGTTCAGGAATAGGGACTCAACCACCTCCCTGGCCAGCCTATTCCAGTGTCTGGCCACTCTTTCTGTGAAAAATTCTTTCCTAATGTTGCATTTCATCTGGTTAATAATTTCCTCTTCTTTTTTTCCTGATGTAACAGATAACTCAAGGCACAGTGGACTCTGTGCTTCCCAGAATTGGTAAGTATCATCCAGGTCAAGGAAAGAACTCAATCTGAGTTGATTTTGTACTCTAAGTCAGGAGGAAAGTACCATCAAACGTATATCAGTTTAAGCATGTGCGTTTACTCCAAAATAACCAAAACGCTTGACCGTTTGGAAATAGAATTGTAATGTACATGTAATTAATATAATCTCACATATATTGCAGGATTAAAGTACAATGAGCACACAAACCTTGTGGATTTTCTTCTTCCAAAAAACCCCTGTGCTGCAAGAAATGTTTCCTCATCACATTAACAGAGTCAGTGGAGTTGTAGGTGCTGGATGAATGTTAGAGCTACAATCCTCAACCTGCCTATAGCACTGCAGCAGTTTATCTCAGCCAAAATTATAAACTCATGGTTGGCTAGTTCTTTATGGTAGGGAACACAATGATTAAAACCTCTTTCCTCTCATGATCTTCTGGAATGGCTTCGTCTCTCAGATTTCTGCCTATAAAATACAACAATAGCATTTCTATACTGTGCAATGGTACTGTAGTGTAATCATATTAAAGATTGTATGTTAGCGTGTTAATCCATATCTGGAAAACAAATAAATATTGCAATGACTAGCAAAAAATTTAGTCTCTATGGACTTTTTGTCAGGGCTGTGAGAGCATTCACAGGTTGTACCTAGGGCCACTCTTCTTCTCCATCCCTGCCCGTGGCTTTGGAGCCCATTTCATCCCCTCATCATCAGAGAGTCCATGTTAGCCTCTGCCTCAGTGACACCATTAGATGTTGGTCTCCAGCTTGCCAGAACCCTGCCCTGTCTGGCCATGATTGGCCACTAGGCCAATCCCATCAATAGCCCAATATTCTGTCCTGATCTTGGTCTGTCCCCATCCCCAGGGAAGTGTCAGAGCCCAGCGCTACTGCTGTCCCTGCTGTCCCTGGTGCTCTCTGGTCTACCCTGCTCCTGGCTGGGGTGTTGAGACCAGCCCTACCATCCTGGGAAAGCCTCCATAGCCCCCAGCCCCTGGTCCCAGGGAACTGCTAGCCCCCATAACACCTGGAGACTTCTGGAGTTATACCACAAATACCATAAAAGATCATCCTTCATTTAAAAATACCTCAATTTTAAAATAAATGGTCTCCCTGCTGTTTAAATCATGATAGATTACTATCTGCCAAAGTTGTCTTGATAGATCCTTTTATGTTTGATGAAGATGTTCAAATAAGTCACATTTGTGCTTCTGAAAAGGACTATTAGATAAATTTTCTGACTAGGGTTCCTCTGCATTGTGCTTTACACTAGGGCCAAAAGCAATGAGACACCTCTGCATCCACAACCTCATGAGAGTCTCATTGAGCGCACGTATACTAAAGACTTGTTCTTTTGGGAACGGGTGGTGCTACTGGGCTTGCCAATGCCTGATGCATCATGAGGTCAGAGGATTTTTCATGTCACAGGAGTGGAACTCATAATATCTCTCTCCAGAGTGCTTTTTTTTTTTTTTTTTTTTTGACACCTAGCCCGAGTTTTTATCATGTCCTTTCATATAATATTGTGGAAGGGGAAGATGTGGTAATAGCCTCTCTTTTCTTTAAAGCATCTATTAAGTGCTATTTAAGAAGCTCTTAAGGCTCACTTAAGGACCTATATTTAAGAGCTTTATCACAAATATTTTTGGTTGGACACTACAATTGTGTTCAAGAGATATTCAGGGTGAATTTGCACATAAATATGCACAAAAGCTGTAGGATTGCATCAACATCACTTCTTCAAGAAACAACATGAAATATATGTGCAAAGCTCTCATCTTCTAAATGTTAGGACTCAAGGTATTATTCCCAGTTTTCTTCTTTCTCTTTTGGTAGTTTGCTTAATTTCTTTGCTAAAAAGCTAGGAATGTTCTTGCAGGTTTTCAGGAATGCAACTTTTTGCAGCACATCAAACAGTGTGACCCTCATAAAAACAGGATGAGGCTCTAATAGAGGCAGAGCGCAAGGAAGAGAGCCAGGAGTCGTCCAGTAGTGAACAGCAGTCAAAACCGCTGACCAGGATTGCTGATTCTATGAATGCCACTTCAAAACTACAAATTCAGGCTCTCAGGTAAGTACTTTAAAAACCTGCTAGTTCTAAAAAAAAAAAAGAGTAAGCAAGCTCGGTAGACCCTTTTGGGAAAGTTTTAAAAAGTGCAATTAGGTTATTTTAACCTGCTACCCGGATTTTATGGTTTCCTGCAAGTGTGTTGAAATGACAAACTAAAGGAAACAAATAAATAAATAAATACAAACCCAAATTCTGTTTTCTTTTTTTCTTACCCAGCTTGTTTCACAATAGCAGAAACTGGAGATTTTACGTCAAATGCCAGAGAACTTTTTTGTAATTTGTGGGATGATTGACCGATCAGTTGACTCTAATGGTTCATATGTGGGACTGATATATTTTTCTGTTTTCTTTTGTGGGGTGAATCTGAATGATTCACAAACACGTACCTACAGTACAGATGGATTCTTAGATAAGTTGTTGATTTATCTGAATCCAGTATTTCTCATATTCCTGTCCACAGTGCACATGACCAGAACGATGTCTGTAGATGGTCAGAAATTTCCAATTGCTCCAAGGAATAAGTTCTCCCAGTGACATTTTAGATCAGTGACTGAGTCAGTGCTTTGGTGGCATGTAACTGTGAACCCTTGAGCTAATATCCCCTGGAAATGATACTTCTAAGAACAGTATTTTTTCTCACTTTCATCTCCTGGCTGCAGCAAAGGCTGACTCAGTTATCGATTAGTAAGCTGAACTCTAATGAAGCTGAAGTAAGGGACACTCAGTTGAACCTGTTTGCACATCAGTGCTGAATTTCACTTATTAGTGTCGTGAAAGCATATTGTCTTACTGTATTCATTGCTCCGATGCTGTACTTTAGAGCTGAGTACTGAAACCTTCTGTAAAGAATCCAGTTCTAAGTTTGACTACTAAATAAAGAAGTTGGATGTAGATAAAATTACTGTCCAACAATACAGCGATAAGTCTCCATTTAATATGCCATCCTCTTTACAGTGCATGATGCAGTTTTATTTTCAAAGGATAATTAGGGGTAGGTTCTCAGTTTCACTGTAATTCAGTATAAACAATGCTTTTGTTTCAAACTGGATTGCATTGCATCAGGTATTACTGTTAACAACAGTGCTTTCTGATACACATCAACAAGAGCTCTTGTAGTTTAAGAGACTGGCTTATTGAAATACCTTTTTCCCTCCCAGATTTTCAAAATTTCTACTCAGTATTAAAAGTCTCTCCTTAAGGAGGTATGCTGTCAACAAGACTACTAGAAAAAGCATATAGAAAGTCCTCAACCCAGTGATCAGGAACACAAGGCAAGTTACTTACCTGCTACTGAGTTTAGACAGTATCTTGTTTTTAGTATGCTAGCATCTCACAGGCAAAGATTTTGATCCTGCACAGCAAATAATAATGCATTTAAGTCCTAAGATAAGCATGTAGGAACTATAATTGATTTGAATATTAAATCACTGCTGAATTCTGGACTTCTGTGTGGGAAGGAATTTTTTTTTTTTTTACTTTCCTCTCTCTGCTAAAGGAATTAATTTTTTTTCAATTTCTTGTGCCGTCAGTGATTGCATATAGTAAATCTGGAGTTGTACCTTCATAGCTGTAGATTCCCAATGACAGTCTTTAATCTTGAGAACACAGTTGCTGCCATGCCAATTTCCCTGCCATCACACTACTGTCTAAATATCCCTAAATGTTCTTGAAGTTATCACTGATGCATGAGTATTCACTCACTTATGAAGCATTTATTGAAGTGAGCAAAGTGCTTATTCACCACTTTCCTTATGATACACATTTCTGTACTGCCTAGAAGCCCACATAGGTTCCAATTGGAGTGGGGACCATGCAATATTTGAACACAGAAGGCCTTCTCTGGCTAAGAAATCTCACAAACTAAATGCAAGTCTCATCAGTAAAGACAGAATGGAGAGCCTGAGAAAGCCAGGATTATTTCTTGGCATGCTGAGCAGTGATCTCTGCGCAACAGTAACATTTTATCTGTTTTTTGTAAGAAGAAAAGGGATTTTTAAGAAGGACATTACGAAAAAGGTTATTAGTTTTGTGCAAAAAAGTAAGTCTTCTACTTCAGCGTAGTAAGACACACTTGAAAGGTTGAGTTTGAGGTAATGTAATGGAAATCATCATAAGACTTATATTTACCCAGCACATTGTTATATCTATCCTTTGTTAAGGATAGACTGTCCTTCAGACTTTTTTACATTTGTTGAAGCACCGCTTGTAAATCCTTATGCTGTCCGCATAATTGTTTCGTGTACCGCTGTGAGACTGGGCAATGGCTGTATTGTAACTGCCTATACTTTTTCCCATGTGTTTACATTGGAACAGATGGAGAAAATGCCTACAGGACTTGTCAGAGGAAAAAAAAAACTCCATTTCCATTGACTACAGAACATAGGATTTGCATTTGACTCCCATCAATGCTTTGATCCTTACCAGTTCTAGGCACTGCACAAGTATATAAGGATATAAGAGAAACAACAGTCTGCATGACTTTGTAAATTATACCTAGCAACTTCCACAGAAGCTTTGTCCACTCATTTTACTCTTGAGAAGTCGAAATTATTATGTTTGAGTGCTTTGTTTAATCAAAAATCCTTTTCACTTATTCTGTAATACTGTGTATCTACCTAAGCTTTTCCTTGGCTTATGAAACTCACGGAAGTTGCTTCTAAATCATGAATCATATGAAGTGCTAAAAAAGGCTTTCTTATTTTAATAGCCCCTTGAGTTCTAGAAGAAAGCTCTTTACCCAGACTGACACAGTGATAGATAGTATTTCACTCATGCATTTGATAGAACATGTCATCATCATTTGCTATTTTATTTCTTTTCAGCTTGGGATGTGTATGTGTTTGTGCAGGAAGGCTGGCCTAAAAAGAAAGTAAAAAATAATGTTTTCATTATGTGTTTGGATAAGACATACATTTTAAGTGCTCAATTTCAAAATCAGACAAAACACTGCTGAAGCTTAAATGACTTCTTAATAGTGCTAGGCAATTTAGATGCACTTAGAAGTGACGCAGCTTCTATTGCTGGCCAATTGTTGGAGGAAGTATCATTTGTCAAAATTGTCTCCAAAATGCTCCATTTTTTAAATGTCTCACATACCTACATATCAAAGTCAATCTCAAACATATTCCTAAGTGTTTAAAGTTACGTAGTAAATTTTGATGTTGTATATTCTGTTTGGGCCTCGGAGATCTTTTGCAAACCCGTACTCACAGTGACAGCCTCATGGTACACGGAGTTTTAATTCTGACCTTCCACTTCCAAGAGAACCAGCTATTAACTTCTGAATTGCAGCAGTTTTCAAAATCTGTTGAGCTGCAGACTTTGTAAACAATCTAATCCATCACTAGGTATCAGCACTATATGCGAAAAAGGAAGAATAATTTGATGGCTATGGGTAGGAAAACAATGAACATGTTAAATTCATGGGAGATATTACTTGAGAAAATGTAAGTCCTCTCAGAAAAGTTCTTTAAAATTTAAATTCTTTTCCTCCTCACATCTAAATCTCATGCTTTGACAGTCATTATAACATTAATGTGGTTCCTGTTAGTTTTTCCTGTGCTAAAGCCTGTACTTAGGTTAATGTCTTCATTTTCCTCCTAGGTTATATATAAATGTGAGAGAATAGTTTATTTTTTCAGTTTTTGACCCTGTCTTCCAAAAGCTGTTTTGAAATTCTCTACCTAGAAAGGAGGCAACTGGAATCTCGAAATTATTTAACCCTCCTGTTTTCCACAGAACTGGAGGAACAATAACTGAGTGCATCCTAAATTCAGAGAATGATTTATTCGAGCATCAGTATAGTTCAAGCTTATTAGTTTCTTTGCCCACCTCCCCAAGCTATCTGTAGGAATGCCAGGAAAATATCAACACAGTAATAGTAATAATATTATTACTATTTTGATATCGTTTTGGTTCACCATTGAGGAGAGCTGATTGTTTTGGGGTTATCAAACATACAAGAGAAACACATACAGTGTACATACAGGGTTCATTCAGCATAGAAAGGACTCTGCATTTGTTACAGAGCCCAGCAGTTCGTTACCAGCAAGCCACTAAGCAGCATTCAGGTCTGGGCACCGGGCCTAATCATAATGGATTAGGATTCCCCATGTGAATAGCTTAATTCAAATCAAGAATTTTACAGAAGCAATAATCCTCCAAAAGGGATGTTGGAAATCAGCAAAGTCAAGTTGTTAAGACCTTTGCCTGGGCGCGAAAAGAATTCTTTCCTGAGCTTTGTCGTCAACTTGTTCTGTGACCTTTGACAAGTGACTTAACATTTGTGTTTGCACATGCTTTGTCCAGCTTGTACTAATTTTGGAATCTGAAAACTCCCTTATTGTGAGTCAGTGGACTCCCACCTACAGCATGCATCCCTATAATACAATATAAATAGCTAATCTGCAACCTAGAACTACAGAGCTGCATGTTATTTCTTCTGCCATCTAGCTAGAATTCCCCCCTCATCAATCTTCAAAGACTTCAAGAAAACAGAAGTGAAGAAATATGAGATTATTTCCATATATACTTATTATTACAGCAAAGACAAAAGGAAATTAATTCTGATTCAAGGTTTGCAAGTTCTGCTGGGATTTACATTGCCAGTACAATTTTGCTATTAATGCTAACCAAAATAAAGATGCTCCAAGTTAGAAATTTGAAAATCCTTAAATTTCTCAGAGGAGTAGCTTCTTTCCTTCTTCTTTCCTTTCTTAAAAAGTCTCCTGTGTTTTGTAATTCATTTGGGTTTTTTTTTTTTGTCTTTTCCAGATCGGTCATGTATTCCCTCACATAAAACCGCACTCATAATGTTTCCTATTTTCTTTATCAGGCTGCAGAACCCTAAAGCTTTGAAAGAAAAATATATATCTTTGGAAATGCATATTTATTTATATACATGTGTGATTAAGCTTACATTAAAAAACCCAAAAAACTATTGAGCAAGTGTAAAAGTTTAAAAAACTTATCGCAGATTGGTTATTATATAGTGAAGGGAAACACAGTGTGACAGATACTGACTGGAACACGTCCTATGAAAACTACTTTATAACATGGAGAAAAATGGAGAACAATTTATTTTGCCTAGATTAAGTGGATTCATGGAGTTAGCATCCAGAAAGAATTTCTGTCAGGGGACCGTAGCAGTTTCTTCCAAAGAGGTAGCTTGTTGACCTTTTCCTATTTTTCTAGGACTTTGGAAAGAGATTACTAGATCTTCTCCACTGTATATATGATATAAAATGGCATTACGTTGTCGCTCTGTGTAGCTGCATCATCCCCATAGATGTGCCTGATGATCTGGGCTGGGTCTGCCCCTGACTGACCCTAATCCCTTCCTCTAGTCTCTCCAGAACCCTGTGCAGATCCTGGGGGTCACTGCAGTATCCTGGCAGTTCAGTGGATATTCCTAGAGGCTTTTTTTTTTGTAAACTACAGATTCATAAATGAGCTTTACAGAGTCAATAGAAAATATTGTTCCAGATGTACCAGAGGCTTTAAGAACTACCTAACCTAAAAAGTTGGCAAGCAAAGAACTGAGGAAAAGCTGGTCTTTTTAGAAAGATGTGTCACTTGCCTTGTGTCTCACATATTGAGAACATGAAGTGGGCAGAGACAGGTATGAAGACCACAACAATAAGCGTAAATGTGATGTGAGGCCTGTGGCAGACATGCAGCCTCTCCACCCCAATTGGATAAAATAAATCAATTCAGGAAACTACAGAAGAATTTCAACAGAGTGGTGACAGGGATTGGAGATAGACAGTTGTTGAGGTCCAAAACATCATCAAGGAGCAGCATTAGTAACCCAGATGCAACACAGGAACCTAGTCACAGAATCACAGAATTGTCACGGTTGGAAAGGACCTCTGAGATCACCGAGTCCAACCATACATGAAACCACAACCCACATCCTACAATCTCGGCCACTAGAGCATGCTCTGAAGTGCCACATCTACACATTCTTAAATACCTCAGGGATGGTGACACAACCCTGAGCAGGCCATTCCAGTACCTGACCACTCTTTCAGTAAAGTAAATCTTCCTAATATCTAAGCCTTCCCTGCTGCCACTTCAGATCATTTCCTCTGGTCCTGTCATTATTCACTTGGGAGAAGAGGCCAATGCCCGCCTCTCTACACCCTCCTTTCAGGTAGCTGTAGAGGGCAATGAGGTCTCCCCTCAGCCTCCTCTACTCCAAACTAAACATGCCCACTTCCCTCAGCCTCTCCTCATATACCTGTTCTCTAAACCCCTCATGAGCTTGGTAGCTCTCCTCTGGAGAGTCTTCTCTGTGGTGATCAAATCTTGTTGAATTGCACCTTTGCTTACTTATAGTAAACATATTTTGAGGTAGTCAATAGGTGTTGGTAAAAAAATTATTTCTTAGGGGCTGAGATGTTGAGGTGTTGGAGCGGGTGCAGAGGAGGGCAACAAAGCTGGTGGGGGAGGCCTGGAGAATAAATCTTATGAAGAGCAATTGAAGGACTGTTTAGTTTGAGGAAGAGGAGGTTGAGGGGAGAACTCATCATGCTCTACAACTACTTGAAAGGGCATTGTAGAGAGGTTGGTGCTGGTCTCTTCTCACAGATTAGTGACAGAATGAGAGGGAACAGCTTCAGGCTGCAACAGAGTAGGTTTAGGCTGAACATTAGGAAAGAATTTTTCACAGAAAGGGTAGTCAGACACTGGAATAGGCTGCCTAGGGAAGTGATTGAGTCCCCATCCCTGAATGTATTTAGGAGTCGTTTAGATGTGGTGTTGGGAGATTTGGTGTAGGAGAGGAATTTGTAGAGTAGGGCTGATGGTTGGACTCGATGATCCCACGGGTCTCTTCCAACCTGAATGATTCCATGATTCTATTTGTGCTTTGAAATAAGCCAAAGTATATATTCTTTCTCACAGCAGGGACTCCTTTGCCACCTCATTGAAAAAGCAGTTTGTGAGTGCGCCTGTCAACCTCAGCTGGTTGACCTGACCTGTGAAAAGCTGCAACCTTCCACTGATGTGCAGTAACTGAAGGGAACAAACTGTATATTGGTGGGTATGGTACATCCACAAACATCTATTACCACCTTAAGACCACCTTGGGACTGGAGCAAAGATCACCTGCAGCATACTGCAGAGTATCATCTCAAGATTAGCTTCCTCTCCTGAAATATATCAGCCAATAAGTTAAGAAAAGTGTCATTCTTCACTGGAAAGACAAAAGGAGACAAAAAGATATCTGGGCTATACAAAGTCCTTAGGGATCTTGTTTAAACTCAGGAGTAGAGCTGAGCAAATAATTAACTTCTGGTTTTGTGTCAGCTCTCGGAAAAAAAACTGTTTTGGACTGAACAAACTGTGTTGCTTTTCTCAAAAGTAGGGATGTTTTAAACATTGAGCACAAATGCATTTTATTTGAAGAGTTGTAAAAGAACAAAAGTAATTTTTTTGTCTCAAATTACTTTCACAAGTACATTTGCAAAAAATAATTTCAGATAAAAAGGTTATTGCTGTTTTAAAAAATCTTGAAATAAAAAGCAGTATTTTGTGGTGCTTTCAGATGACTTCAATGATTGACATGATCCTATATTTTTCAGTGGAAATATTTAGGTCAAAAACCACTACGCTCATCTCTATTCAAGAGACTATAGCTCATACAGCTGAACTCAGCTCAAAATAGTCAGTTTCTCTTTCAAATCTTTTTTTTTTTCTTTTGCATTTATAATAACTTGCTCTGTTTTGATAGCAATTTTTAACTAATTCCCTGCATTTGTTGCCCTTCTAGGATAAATAAGTGCATATGAGAACCAAAATATGCTGCACGAGTCAGATTTACTGAAGGGGAGAAAAGAAAAAGAACGAGAGCAATGTCAAAAATGCAGGAGGAGAAGCACTTTTATTAGGGGCATGATCTTCTATACAGCAATCAAGAATTTAGATAGAATATTCTGTGGAAGAGCAGAACTGTCTATCCAAAGCTGAGAAGTAATTTATTTTTTTCTCATTTTTTTGACATTTAAAGTCATATAACATCAGTCTGTGATCCCAAAATAATGTATTGATATATCTTGGAGAAACTCAACTTAGCACATCTGGATAGTTTTGTTGGGTTTTGGTTTGGTTTTTTTGTTGTTGTTGTTGTGTTTTTTTTTTCCATAGGAGCTTTTCTTTCAAATAAATGCTGGACATTTAAATTGCAAGGACCCGTTTCAAAAAATAATTGCAGTGAGTAGAAGGAAAGCTAATAACAGCACACGCAGATTCTCTGCAAAACAGCAGATGCAGAGGTTCTCAGGCTACCTGAATTATTTATGGTTAATTCGGCACATCTCTAGTCATGTCTGAGGCTTTTATAGGTCTCTGAAGCACATCAGAGAAAAATGCACCCATATTCATGCACCTGCATACTTTTAATTATAAACTCTATGGATAGTGTGACCAAGTCATTTAGAAATTTTGGCTGAACCCTTCAGAGAGTAATTTGACATACTTTGTGCTGCGGTTTGCAAAAGCCTCACCTGTATTTGCAGGCATATTCATTTTAATTCGTCAGCTTTCAAACATGATGTGATTCAATAGCACAGAAACACAGGAATCACCGTAACATCACGGATCAATGTTCCCTCTATTCTGACTTTGGCTCCAATTCTGCACCTGTATCCAGTAACACAAAATCCTACGAAAATCAATGAGACTCTGCACTGACATAGGATGCTCAATAGCTGAGACGCATTTTGGGAATGCTCCTTCAATAATATCAGAAAGAAGATTTCCCAAGAGGAAAGGGGACACTTCAGTAACTTACATGCACCATAGTTAGCTACTGTTACTTACTTAAATATTTTTTTTCCTTTAAGAGTGCTTTTTCCTCCTTGAGTATATGCATATGCATCACTGTGAATTTTGTAGGTGTCAATATTAGCTAAAATTTTAATTATGCATGTAAAGGTATTCCAATATGTGTAATCAAAACGGAGTATTTTGTATGTCAAAAATAATCAATGAAAACTGCACAATACATGGATGTGCAAACAAGCAACAAGATTATTAAACATTTTAAGCTAGCATGCAAAATAAGCGGTTGAAGAAACAAATGTAAAATACAAGAATTTAGACTTGGGAACCAGGATGAAATCTTCAGAATGAAAAACAGAAGAAAATAGCAGATTAACCTTCTGCTTTCTCAGTGTTTAATTATCATTTCTCTTTTGCAGAAACATTTCCTGGACAGGATGGACTACGGTTTTAGTCAGCCCACGAATTTCCTGTGTTCATGTGCATTTTTTCTTTAATATTAAATACCGATGTCTTCTTTCTGCAGCTGTTATGTTTTTCAGAAGGTCCTTCTATTACCACAGTTTAAGGATCAAGAAAGCTGAGTCACTGAGTAGGACTTCATTATGTTTGGTCAGTACAAATGCCAACTAAACTGTTGTTTCTTCAGAGACCTGCAGAATGGTAAGTAATTGTAGTGATGCAATTCAGGTACGGGATCAGATACCAGCCTAAAGCCAAGGAGAGCTAGGACTCTCTTCTAATTCAGTTCACATTCAAGAAGGAGCATGACTGTAAGTTTTCCACATAATTTTTGTTCCCCTCGATATCCCAAACATACGTATTAAGCACAGAATATAAAATTTAGAGTCCAGGAATATCAATGCCTGAGATCTACTATTTGACGGGGTCTTGTTTGTTTATTCTTTTGGGTTTGCAGGATTTTTTATTGATGGGATTGTTTTTAATGTCCAACCTTTGCCCTTCTGTATTTTAGGTCTTTTGTCCTTCAAATTTAATAGCACTTCCCTACTTCAAAATGAAATTGTCAAGATAAAGTCCATTAAATATTCTGAAGTGTTCAGATAACACAGTTCATGCTCTGTGTAAAGATATGTTATTTAGAATTTTTTTTTACACACATATTTCCTTCCTTTACTCAGCAATTAGTTCAATGATATAAGAATTAGAAGCAGCATAGTCTGAAACTGAAGATTTCTAGCCCTAATTTTGTCAATAACTGTAATACAAGAAGGGATCTGGTATTTCACAGTGCCATTAGTCTGCAAACCTCAGAAAAAACAAAACCAAAACCAAACAAACAAACAAACAAAAAAAGAGATGACTATACCTTGGATGCTATACCTACAAAATTCTCTGCTACTTTACTTAAAAAAGTCAAAATTAGCATTCCTAGGCTGTAAATAATCTACCTTGATTTCATCCACCGTCTGCTCT
Organism: Nycticryphes semicollaris; assembly: GCA_013400055.1. Lineage (NCBI taxonomy): Eukaryota > Metazoa > Chordata > Aves > Charadriiformes > Rostratulidae > Nycticryphes > Nycticryphes semicollaris. The sequence goes on along the minus strand of VXBJ01004338.1, from coordinate 370,510 downwards.
TCACAAGGCTTTGGTCAAAAACTTTTTCAACTATCAAGATGTAACAGCACCAGTGAAAATATTCCTAAAAGCATGTCATGACTGATGATGTGAGTATTCTTTCTTGTTACCAGTATTTTAAAATAGGCATTTTACCTCAGGCCCTAAACCAGCCAGTTTACCTTAAACTCACAGAGCCAGCTCTACTCTTAACACTATTCCACACACTGCAGTACAAAAAGGATCAGCAATTTTGACACCAGAATTTTGGGATGAGAAATCTGCAAACATCAGAGAACATCTTTGAATCTGAGGCATCTCCACGTCTCTCTGTAATTATGGCCCTTAACAATCTCTCCTCTCTTTTGAGAACATAGGCTTAATGTGAATTCAGAAAGAACACCATGGCTGCTGCTGGGTTGCAAGTCTTTATAGATTAATTTCTTTGCTGCTGCTTTTTCTTTCTCCTGAGCCCATGTCTGCTGTCACTGTTGTCTCTTCCTCATCCCATCCTGGAACTGAAGCTGTTGCTGCTTCCTTGTTTTCTCCTAGACTTCAGCCATCCTTGCTAATCTCAGGAGTGTGACAGAGAGACATATCAGCTTTGTGGAATTTAGCACAAACCTGACACAGTTTATTAGCTGAGGCTCTGTTCACTGTCACAGTGTCCTATACACATCTTACTGTTGAGTCCTGGTATTCTTGGCTAGTGTGAAATGAACGCCACTACTAGTAAGAAAACAGATGCACAATTACAGCCATCAGCCATGCCATTCTAAGAAATCTGTCAAGTTGAAAAAGTATCAATAAAAATGAGAAGGTAAAAAAAAAAAAAAAAGAAGCAAGAAGAAAATTGTAACAATATAATCTTCCTTGGATCTGAACTGCCTGGTCTCCTTTAATAGGCAGCTAGAAATTCTGAACTGTTTCCAGCTATTGGAGAGTAACTATGAGGTTTTTAAAAACTCATGAAAAAAAATCTGAAATCTGTAAGATGGAAGAAAAAAAATAATTAAATCTAGAGAGCTGTAATGGATTCAAATGAAAGCCAAGATGTTCACAAAACAGGATACTAGCTGTCTCTAAGGAGACATTCTTTTGAAAGGGACTGGAAACATATTTACCATTATGCACAAAGAACTGCATTCATGTATTCAAAACACAGTACCATAATGCCAAAATAACACATTAACAGTAGTTATTATGATATTAGTATCGATGAATTGGCATTCAGATATCTAAAAGTTAGGTCTAGATTGCCTAAGTGGGGTTTGCTGTGAGCTATGCAATTTTGGAGACTGACTGATCACCGAAGGAGATTAATTTTATTTTCCCTTTAGAGCACCCCAGCAGTATCAGTCAAGCAGGGATTTAAGAAACAGCCAGGAAGAAACCTCACAGGCCTGCACCTATCCAGGATTCAGCTCTCCAAATCTCCTTCTGAGGGTAATTATTTGTGCGGCAGAGTCTGCCCTACATCTGGCTAGTGACTGGTCACCAGCAGTGGGTCCACAGGGCTTAGTTACTAGGGCTAATTCTTTTCAATATTTTTATCAATGATCTGGATGTAGGAGTTGAGTGCACCATTAGGAACTTTGCTGATGGTGCCAAACTTCACCAGGAGGTGCTGTTGACTCTTGCAGCACAAGAGACCTTGCAGAAGGACCTAGGTAGACAGGAGCACTGGACAGTAATAGGATGAAATTTAACAAGTCCAATTGCTGGATTCTGCACCTGGGACGGAGTAACAAGTGTAAACTGGGAGAGGAGTGTCTGCAAAGCAGCCCTGCAGAAAGGGATCTGAAGTTCTGATTGACAGCAGGCTCCGTGAGAGCCAGCAGTGAGCCCTGGTAGCCCAGAGGGCAACCCCCATCCTGGCGTACATCAGACACAGTGTCACCAGCCGGTCAAAAGAGGGCATTATCCCGCTGTATTCGGCATCGGTGCAGCCTCATCTGGAGCACCGTGTGGAGCTCTGGGCCCCACCATTTCAGAGGGATGTGAAGGTGCTTGAATGCCTCCAGAGCAGGGCAACAAAGCTGGTGGTAGGGCTGGAAGGCATGTCCTATACGGAGCCGCTAAGAACTTTGGGGAACAGGAGGCTGAGGGGTGACTTTATTGTTCTCTGATGTGGAAAGGGAGGTACTGAGCTCTTCTCCCTGGTATCCAGCGATAGGACATCTGGGAATGGTTCAAAGCTGCCTCAGGGGGGATTCAGTATCCTGGTTTGAGATAAAATAGAACCGCTACGGCCTCGTCCCCATTCTGGCTTCAGCTAAACCAGCAGCATCACCTGTCCCCCCACCGGTTCCGGTTCCGGCTCTGACCCCAGTTCCGGTTCCGGCCGCCCCCGCAGCCACTGGCCTAAGCCAAGGCTCCGACCGCGGTGAAGGCCACGTCCCTGGCTACACCGACACCGGCCCTTGTAGCATCGGTTGCTTCCCCACCGGTTCCGGCACGGCCAGGCCCACACCTCCACCAGCACGGGCGAAAGCCCCAACACCGGCACCGGCTCAGGCTCCGGTCCCGGCACAAGCCGCGCCCCAGCACTTCCCGGCACCGGTCACTCAGCAGCCCGCGGTAAAAGTCACTCTGCCGCCTGCACCCTCCGCACTTCCAGCGACAGCTCTTCGCATACCCGTAGGGGCACGGGCTGCTCTAGCCCCGGGTCCTGTCACTGCTCCAGCTCCCGGAACGAGCACTGCTGCCACTCAAACACCAGCAGAACCAGTACAAAAGTTATCCAGCTGGCCCTAGACATTGTTGGACGAGAAAAGTGGCCAATGCTCTACCTTTATACCAACTCATGGGTGGTGGCAAATGCTCTGTGGGGGTGCTTAAAACAGTAGAAGCAGAGCAACTGGCAGCGCAGAGGTAAACCCATCTGGGCTGCTGAATTGTGGCAAAATATTGCCAAGCGGCTGGAGAAACTAGTTGTAAAGGTATGTCATGTAGATGCTCACATACCCATGAGTTGGGCTGCTGAGGAACATCAACACAATCAGCGAGTGGACCAGGCTGCTATGATTTTCCAGACAGATTTGGACTGGTAACGTAAAGGTGAACTATTTTTAGTTCAGTGGGCCCATGACACTTCAGGTCATCAAGGAACAACATACAAATGGGCCCGGGACCGAGGGGTGGATTTAATCATGGACGCTGTTGTTATCCACGNTATCTATTTCATTGTTTTCTTCCTTCTTTTTGGGAGCAGGAAGGGTCGTCTGTCAGTCTGGTTTTGGTAATTTTGGCTGAAACCATGACATACAGACTGGACATTAGGCAGCATTTGGTCACACACTGGAACAGGCTTCCCAGAGAGGTGGCCAATGCCTCAAGCCTGTCAGTATTTCTAAGAGACATTTGGACAATGCCCTTAATAATATGCTTTAACTTTTGGTCAGCCCTGAAGCTGAATTAGTTGATAGCTGTAGATCCCTTCCAACTGAAAAATTCAATTCAATTCAATTCAATTCTATTCTATTCTATTCTATTCTATTCTCATCCAAGAGATCATCTAGATAGGGAGCAGAAGTAGTGGAGGTGATGACTGCTTAAGACATAAAGACAGAGAAACAGGGAACCAAAATGGGAGTGCAAGAAACTGTAAATTATTTTAGCTGTAATCTAAAGATAGAAAGGGATCAATTTAATTACTTGCATCTCTGGTCATTTGAGACACTGCTGAGTGTGTTTTCCAGAAGGGGGAATATTAAGGTGCATAAAAAAACCTTTAAAAAAATTTAGTAAAATAAAATATTAATCAAGAATCAAAATATTCCTTGCAGAAATTCCAATTTTGTAGGTAATGTTGTGAAACAATGCAATATTGTATTGTATTGCATTGTGGGTTTGCTGCTTGTTCTCTGATTGACAGTCCAGAGAGGTGCAGGTCTGTCAGTTCTTGTGTTATACCCAACTGCTCTCTGAATACTTTGGGTAGTCTTCATCTTTTTAATCAGGACTAGATGCCTTTTTTTCAGGCAACTGAACTGATACCCGATTTTTTTATATGACAAGCAGTTGTGGAGCCTACTTGTTGTTTTAATAGTTCTTGCATTTGAATGTTTTACTCTTGTTAAAAAAAAATAAATCAAGCTTTGGGTTTAAGAAGCTTGGCTTGTCAGTGTGAACTTCTCAGCTATTGGGGTTTGGGTTTTGTTTTTTTTTAATTAACTGACAGGATTATTTAGAATTAAATTGAATATCAGGGGAGCTGAGACACCTGGCACATGGGTGAACCTGAAAGGCCCTAAAATTTAGATGTCTTACTCTTGAGCTGCAGCCTTGCTGTACTGGAAGGAGAACAGGAGAAGATATATGGCTGTTCCAAAATGTGCTAATGGGACAAGTGTGTAACTCCAGCCCAGGACGTGTGAAATATGACAACTTGCAGGGAAGTATCTGTGAAAGGGAAAGAAGGTGTAAGTAGCTATAAAGACAGTTACAACTATGCAGGTGGCATTTTCTAAAGAGCATATCACATGGAAAATGCATTGGCTCCAAGTTCTCTTGACAGCAGAATGTAAGCATCATAGTAGAAAAATGTAAGATGCTGATAATTTTAAAGAACAATGTTTAGCACAAATTGAGATATTCTCTGTGGATATTCCATTTTTTCCAGGTGATTTGATTTGAATTCCTTTATTTTCCACTGGGAAAGTCAATATATCTGTTTTTCTTATGTGGTATGGCCAAAATGGAATATTTTGTTTAATGGAATTGATTTTAAAATCAGCTAAAAATAAAACATTTTTTTTCTGCATATTTGCTATGTGGGAAGTGAAGTATATCAGAATTATCTCCTGTAGTCTGAGCAGTTGAAGACATGGTTTCCCTGGCATGTATCTGATTTCTTTTCCATTTTAGATACATAAAGTTTCTTGATTTTTTGTTTTGAACAAACTCCTGATTTTTATACCATTAGCTTTATTATCCAGCAGTTCAGTGCTTCGACTAAGAACTCTCAGTGTTTCCTCTGCCTGGCTGCACAATACCTTGAATCACTACAGTTTCCCACAGAAAATATTGGTTCTGTTCATCATGAGGAGAGAACATCAAGGTGAAAAAATTAGAACTAAAAGTAATGAACTAGGAAAAAAAGGCGTACACACATAACACTTGTTTATGAACATGCGTCATAGAGACTAAACATACCATTAGCTCTTACAGACTACAGAAACATACAGCTCAGAAGGGAAATATTGGATACAAATGCAAATTCCTTACAATCCTGTGTACATATAGTTTCATTGTCTTGTGTATAATACAGAAAATGTCATATGCTTGTTTTAGATTTAAGCCGTAAAGCTGTTATAGCAGTTAAATGTTTCTCCAAGCATCTCTTCTCCTGTGCTCCTAGATTATGGGAAACAAAGTAAACCAAAACAAATATTTAAAGCTTTTAGCATCTGGCATTTTATTTGGAAACTAAAGAAAGTATTTGGGGGGGGGGCATTCAATCTTTTCAGCAAAATTAATGTAATTGCTGCATTGCATTAGAAACTGGAAAGAACTAGAGAAACAGTGAGTCATAACAGCTTGGGCAAAGGCTTGTTTAAGTCTTAGTCTAGCAAAATGAGATTGTCTTAATTCCCAAAAATGAGATATTGAATTTTACTTGATTAACTTTTATTTAGTATTATGAAATCTAATGAGTCCTATTGATTTTCAAATCTATAACTCTATCCCTTTAATTCCTTCTATTATCAATGTTAGGTACTGATTGCTATCATTAAAAGGTTTCATAGCTGTAGAAACTGATTCTTATGATTAATTTGACATATTTGATGATAATTATAACATTTTATAATATCAATATCTCATTAATTGATTGACTACTACATTGATTTACTTGTGCTAAGATAAATAACCTGACAAATGCAATATATCAAATGGGTTTTAACTTTCTTGTGTACCGCTCAGTTATTTAAAAAATCAAATGCTTCTCAGTCTGTTTGAGGGAAGCGGCCCTTTTGAGTTTTCCCCTTTACAGGGGTAAGTCAGAGCACTAAGGCTGTAGTTTGAACACTCTCAGGAGATGTAGCACCTCATGACATGCATCCCAGAGTCCTGAGAGAACTAGCAGATGTAGTTGCTAAACCATTCTCCCCATCATATTTCAATATTTAATATTTCAACGACAATGTAGCGACTGCATCATCAGACAAAGGAAGAGTTATGGATGTCATCTGCCTGGACTTCTGTAAGGTTTGATATGCTCCCCCTCTCATTCTTGCTGTTAAATTGGTTTGATGGATGGACTGTTAGCTAGATAAGGAATTGGCTGGATTGTTGCATCCAAAGAGTTGCAGTCAGCAGCTCAATGTCTGGGTGGAGATCAGTGATGGGTGATGTCCCTCAGGGTATTAGGACTGGTACTGTTTAATATTTTAATCAATGACATTGACAGTGGGATCAAGTGCACCCTCAGCAACTTCACTGATAACGCCAAGCTGAGTGATGCGGTTGATCTGTTTGGGAAAGAATGTCATCTAGAAGCCCCTTGACATGGTTTGAGGATTGGGCTCATGTGAACCTCCATAAAGTTCAGAAAGGCCAGGTGGAAGGTCCTGTACCTGGGCTGGTGCAGTCACCAGTATCAGTTCAGCCTGGGTGATGAATGGATTGAAAGTAGCCCTGCAGAGAAGGACTTAGGGGTACTGGTGGATGAAAAACTGATTATGAGCTGGCACTGTGTATTTGCAGCCTAATAAACCAATTGCACCCTGGGCTGCATCGCAAGTAGAGTGGCCAGCAGGTCAAGGGAGGTAATTTTCCTCCTCTGCTCCACTCTCATGAGACCCTCACCTGGAGTACTGTGTCCAGATGAAGAAAGATGTGGATCCACTAAAGTAGGTCCAGTGTAAGGCCACAAAAGTGATCAGGGGTATTGAATCCTTCCCCTATGAAGAATGGCTGAAAAAAGTTGGGGTTGTTCAGCCTGAATAAGAGAAGGCTCCAGAGAGACCTTATTGCAGCCCATCAATACTTAAATGGAGCTTATAAGAAAGACTAAGAGAGAATTTTGCCAGGTCCTGTAATGGCAGGACAAGGGGCAGTGGCTTTAAAGTGAAACAGGCTAGATTCAGATTGGACATAAGGAAGAAATTCGATACCATGAGGGTGGTGAGACACTGGAACGGGTTTTCCATAGAAGTTGTGGATACCCCATCCTTGGAAGTGTTCAAAGACAGGTTGAATCGGGCTTTGAGCAGCTTGATCTGTTGGAAGATGTCCCTTCCTATGGTGTGAAGGGTTGGACTAGATGATCTTTAAAGGTCCCTTCCAACCTAAGCCATTCTGTGATTTTATGATTCTGTGTCTGTTTCTCCAGTAAGTAGCCAGGGAACCTCAGGTTATTAAATGGACATCACAGGTATGTAGCAAAGTCCTGCCACAGACATGGTAAGACACACTAAATAAATCCAGAGTTCTCATTTTTCCTTTTAGAAAACCAGGTAGTCATCAGTGACTCTTACTGGCATTTACCATTTTCATTTTAATCTGATCCATCTGATTCTAGTTATAAAATAGTTTCCTTTCCCTCTCACTCTCAGGAGTACAATGTTGATTCATGGAGCAGAATGAGATCAGAATTTATTAATCATCTTTGTTTCTTGAAAATTAATATGAAGACTTTGAGATTCTGTAGCTCCTTTCCTGAATCTGTATAGGAACTGACAAAGAACTATACACAATAAGGTTTTTGGTTTTGTTTGTTTGTTTTTTGGTTTGGGTTGGTTTGTTTTGTTTTTTGTTTGTTTGCTTGTTTTTCACAGGATTGGTTTTAATTTGTTTATTTAGCATTTAATTAATAATATTAGAGGCAAGAGGCTGTTCTAGACTCAACGATAAAGCTGTGATGTACCTACTGCAGGTATGCTTTATCACTTTTGGGGGAAAATCAATAGAAAGCTATTTTTCATTACTTTTTCCTTGTCAGATTAAATGGCATTCAGCTGTTCTTACATTTTACATATAAAACACAGAAAGTCATTATCAAGGGTAAGCATTTATTTGATACCGTTACTCCCAGACACTTTCCTTATAACTGCTAAGAGGTAGAATATTGTCATTACTTGGGCAAAGCAAAAGCAGTAGACTTATATTATTTCTGTTAATGAGGTGGGAATAATTAGATAGATCAAAAGATAACCAAAGTATGTCCAAGTAACTTGGGTCCTAATTCAGCAGAGCTGACAACTAATGAAGCAAGATCAGAAACACTGTGTGACCCACTTTTAGGGATGACCCTTAACCCTTATAATGGAATATTGAATGTTTGCTGGCTGGGTGGAAAAAAAACACGTTCTTTCTGACCATGACTAATATGCAGACTTTATATGGAATTTGAATAATCTTGCTTTTTCTGGTGATTAAAATGTAGTTTAGGATGTCATTTGGGTCTCTTTTTTTCATGTGTTTGGGTTTCTTGTTTTTTTCTTGTATGTTCTTTTCCCTGACTACAGTCCTTCAAATAAAGGACATTACAGTAGGAATCTCATGAGAATAACTACTTCCTTCCCTTCCCAACTCTGGGATTTCTGACACTTCTGAATTAGAGACAAAAAGAATACAGACAAATTCTTACAATGTACACATTGGCAAAATTTGTTTTATGTTCCAGTTCACTGGCTGGCTCACTAAAGACTAACAGCTCTTTACTTCTACCAGCTCATGAAATTATTCCCCCGGGTCTATGATTTAATTCTTCAAGTTAGTTGTGGAGTTGCATAAGAGCTGATTTTCCCAGTGTATGAAAAATTTTTCCCAAATTTTATGAAATGTCCATTTCTCATTGATTTAAAATTAAGATTCTTAACATATGGGTGGGTAAAGAGGGATTTGTCTTTCCAGGATGGTTTTAAAGCCTTACTTTTCATATGAAGCACCCTTGTATTCCAAGTCAGGAAAGGCTTTGAATTTAAGTCTTCAATTTTTAATTACTACCTTTACATATTCCCTATCAATTAAAAATAGACAAATAGACATACACTCTGTCCCCCACAAATGCACACATCACCTCATTACATTCTTGATATATTTTATGGGAAAGGTTTGGTTCAAAGGAGTGAGGATTTTATTTTTTAATTATTTTTTCTTGTGTTTTGAAGTTTTGTGAAAATTTTATTTTCTCTATGTGTCAATCTGCTGTGCTCAAGAATATTTCTTTCTGATGAAGTACCAATCATACTTATGTCAGTTAGTAGATCTGATTAAGAAGACTCTAAACCTATGCTTAAACCAAATTCTACTATTTGTGCTTCAGATATGAGGAAGATCTGAACCCAAGTGTCGTCTTTTTTTTCTCCCATGATCTATAGCAGTAAGTTAAAATAAAAAATAATTTTAAAAAGGTAGCATCTTCCATATAATCTTTGCTTAATGTATTTTAGTCATGGACTAAAATGCTGTTGATTACCCCTTGATGGATTTGTTAGAAATAACTCTTAATTACTGGTATTGGATAGTATGCACAGATAAGTATAATCGTAAAAAAAAAATAAGGCTTTAAAAATAAGGCTCCTTAAAATTATTATTATAGGATCTTTTCCCATGTTTTTTCCTGAAGACTTATGAATTCAGGTTTGTTTCCAATGAATGCTAAAGAAGCTCTCTGACTGCAGTATCAATATTTTCTTTTTCAATCAAACACTTGCCTATCCATGGTCAAAGATTTATTTTTGTGGGATAAAAATGTGCCTCATCTGAGCTATTTAATATTATGCTATTTTTAATCAGCCCATGAGAAGGATGGAAAAGCACAGCAATATGATATCAGTCTCCTGTCAAATATGTCAAAGGGAATGTCAAAATGTCTCTGAAATACATTACAGCTGTGAATGGAAGAAGGAAAACTAATAAGCATTGGGAATGTCTTGGAGATTTCTGTAATTAAAAAAAGAATATATAACCTTCTGTAAACACTGATGAAAAAAGGTGCCACAAACAGCAGGGAAAGTGAATCTCCAGTTTCTGTGCAATCTACATCTTATAAAGGGTATTCCTAAGATTTTTTTTATTTATTTAACGTTTGCCAAATAAATATTTCCATGCTAAATTGCAAATGTAACATGCAAGACAAGAAAGTGCTATGGATGTGCAGTGCTGTTCAGGCAATGATGAATTAGAAAGTACTGCAGACACGCAATACAGGTTTTATAGGGGTACTGGTTGCTTATGACAGTAAACCTTGATAAATCTCCTCTAATTTTAGTACAGGAGAACTGTGGTTGTTCTAGGTTTAACCAAATAAAATTATGTGTACATATGGCCTTGTTCATCTTTCTTTTTTTCCTTCCTCTTTCATTTTGCCCTTCATTTTTATCTTCAATGAATCTGAACCCTTCCTCATAATGGGTATTAAGGAAAAATCATGAAATCTTCCTTTGGGAGAGGAAAATGACAGATACCGAAGCAGAGACTCTAATTTTGTTTTTAATAAAAGAGGAAACATGTTTTTAAGTGAGGGACTTATGAAAGAGATCTCCATTAAACTGGAACACTGAGAATGACACCTTTTTTTTTTTTTATGAGGCTTCAACAATATTGAGTGTCAGAGGAGGCTCATGCGAGAGCGAGTGATTTTGACATTCTTATTTTCAGGCTGTTTCTTGTGCTTTGCTTAGAAATCTAGTGAGATTGTCTCCAGTGTCAAACTGTGAAAAACAGCCTCTAAACTTCATGCACACGTGGCTCATGGCTTCGACTCTTCCTTGGGTTCATCAGAAACTTTGCAAGGATCTGACGAAGAACTTTTAAAATATTCATCAGTGGAAGCCGATCTTAAAGTGAGTCTGTGTACATTACTCTCTTATAAAAATGGGGTTAAATTAGGGCTAGAAAACACATTGCATTTAGGGATATCAGCTAGGATTTACAGCCTAGCTCAGTGAGTCCCCTGGCCAGCCAGTTGATCTGATAGTTAACAAAGCCAACAATACCTAGAAGCCAAGGATTGTCATCAGAGGTTTTCCAGCTAAGGGTTTCAATATGTTATGCTGCAGTTAAACAATTAACTATAAATAGCAGAAAACCCACCAGAAGAATCCCAACCAAAACACAATATTGAAGAAAGCAGAATGACTTTTAACTTCAGCCAGGCAGTGACCTGTGCTATTCCTTTGTGGGTTACACCCCAAAAACTAACATTAAGTAGGGAATGATGGACAAAAGATGCAGAGGGATGACTATTATTAACTTCCGTGGAACATTTGTAAGCTTCTAATTGGCTCCATGGTGTAAAATGAAACAGGAACTCTTCTGGTTTAAATTTTGATGCCACAGAGTTGGCTTATATTAGTGGAGGTCATGACCCTGGGCTGCAGATTGTAGCGTAACTTCCACACAGGGAATCTACAACCAAGGAACAGTGTTTGCTACAGGGGTTGGTGTCATAACCTGCAGGATAACGTTTTCCAGGTATCAGTGTTTACAGTTCAATGCTAGTATAGGTAGAGTTAACAGTTTTGTGTTACATGTGCACGTAAACCCTACTCTTTTGGTCAGATTATAAATCTGTCTAATCCAGCATAATTTCTCTGAAAGTGGCCATCTGCAGATTCTAAGAGAAAAGGAGAAGAATGATTTTGCAAAGTGATGCTTGAACAGCAGAGGTTATGATTTCAATATGGTCATGACCAGGCTGGAGAAGATAAGCAGGAAATCGTAGTTGCTTATGTCTTCTACTGCAAATAGGTGATCTGCTAAAATTCACACTGTAGAAGTAAAAAGCTTGCATCTGCCCTAAAAAATAAGTGAAAAAATTAAGAAGGGGAAGAAAAGTTTATCAGAGTTCATAAGAACCAAAACACCATCTCTGGCTTCAGAGTCAAAATGTTCCTTCTTATCGCACAGCTATTTAAATTCATCAATTGTGTTTGTTAATGGACTTTACCAAACATCTTTGGAAATCTCAGTACACAGTATTACCCAAAGACATTTAATAATCTTCCTCACAAGGAGGTTTTAAAGACTCTTCAGTAAACAATAAAAGTTAGTATCTAAACAAACCAAGCACTTCTTGGAAAATGTATTGTTGTGGGGTTTGGGTTTTGGGCTTTTTTCTTCTTTCTTTCCAAGGACAAACAGCAAATCTGTAAGAAGCTGTCAGGTCTAGCTACTATCTAAATACCTCTCATGTTTTCCTAAGGAGCAGTGTTACCAGATTTCACTGTCACCCATTTAATTCGAGCTCACAAGCTTAACCAGCTTCTTGTCTTCTTCCAGACTTCACAAAGTATGTCTGGCTGCCACTAGCCAGGAGGCATTCAGGTGCTCTCAGTCTTACAATTCAAGCAGAGATTGAAATGATTAAGGCACAGGAAGATGGCTGGAATAGTGCCTGAGGCTGGTCAGTCTGCCTGCCAAAGCTGAGACTTGGAAAATGCTAGTGAAGAGTGATTGTTTTCATATTTTAGAGGTCATCTGATGTAGGTGCTTGTAACAGAAGGGGCTTAATCACAACAAAACCATATACAAGATAGCACTGTGTCCTTGCACTATTACGTATACAGCCTGGGTAAAAATAACTTTTTTTTATCGTGGGAAAAACTTCCATACATTTCTAATCAAGAAATGTATCTTTCTTCTCCTCTCAATACTTGTTTCTCTAATTTACATTCTAAATTGATGAAAACATTATCACACCTTCATATAGACCTTTATGAAACTCTCTAGTCCTGCTGAAAATCCAGAAATTCACTCATAAATCACCCAAACTCACTTAGCAATTTTTTTTTCCTTCTCAATGCATTTGGATGCTGTTTCATTACCTCTGAACACTCACCCAGAAGCTGTTAGTCCAATAGCATCCATTTCATGCTTAGCCACTCTTAAGGTTAAAGTATCGAAGCACCCTTGAGGAGCTCCTTTTGTCAGAGAATTTTAGCATGAAATCAAGAGTCTATCTTATTCTTTTATGGAAGATTTCATTAGTTTCTCTCAGCTCTGCATGAAGCTTTGTGAGAGAAAGGACCCTGGATCAAGCCCTCAGTAAATGTAGTCATCTCTGATTTCATTTGAGCCATGATTCTACTAGGGGCAATCTGGTGGTGTTAGGTGGGATTACTGGTAAACTCAGCTGTTCTGTTTTATGCTGCTGCCCCCTCCAGTTTTCATCATCTGTGTTGGGCTCAGGGCTCCTTCTGATTTTCTTTTGGGCTTATTCCTGGATTTAGAAGGCTTCATGCCTTTCCCAAATCCCATCTCACTTTTTATTGTGAAAGGCCAGGAGTAATCCCTGTCACCTTCTCACATAATGACCATGCTGCCTCTGTTTTGGTTCATTGCCCTTGCAGATAGGAAATACTTTTTTTGATAGTAATGGAACGAACTTATAGCTGCTGAGGATCCGCTGAGTCTTTACTGCTAGATAAATATATCACCAATGCAATCCCACATTTGGGACCATTGATCCTCCAAACTCCATAAATATGAATTAACATCTGAGTTTCTTTTGAAGTGAATCAATTCAACAAAATGAAAACTAGTTGCAGTTTTGGGCACAGTCCATGGAATCACAGAATGGTTAGAATTGGAAGGGACCTTAAAGATCATCTAGTTCCACCCCCCCTGCCATGACCAGGTACACCGTTCACTAGACCACCAACACTGTAACCCTGTTGTAGAAGGCCACCAAATTTGTCAGGCATGACTTGCCCTTGGTGAAGCCATTTTGGCTGTCACTGATCTCCTCCTTATTTTTCATGTACCTTAGCATAGCTTCCAGGAGTATCTGCTCCATGATATTTTCCTGGCACAGAGGTGATACTGACAGTCCTGTAGCTGCCCAGGTACCTCGTTTCCCATTTTAAAAATGGGGATTATGTTTCTCCTTTTCAAATCAGTGGGAACTTCACCGGGCTGCCACAACTTCTCAAATATGATGGATAGTGGCTTAGCAACTTCATACGCCAGTTCCCTCAGGTCCTTACCTTTTCCTTCTGCAACTTTAGCTGTGTGGCTAGAGCACTTGCCTCAGTATTCAGTACCTCAGCCTGTCCCAGGTGACAAGGTCTCTTGTCCCCTTCCTCAGAAGGCCCACATTTTCCCTAGTCTTCCTTTTATCACTGATGTACCTGTAGAAGCTTCTCTTGTTGCCTTGCTGTCCCCGGCCAGATTTAACTCTATCTGGGCTTTTCCTAACCTGAGCCCTGTCTGCTCAGACAATTTCTCTGTATTCCTCCCAGGCTACTTGTCTTTGCTTCCACCCTCTGTAGTGTTTCTTTTTCTGTGTGACATATTGCATGAACCCTCCCAAAGTGCCAGAATGAGTGAATTTCTATCAGATTTGTGTGTCCTGGCCCCACACAACCCTCCAACACTCTCAAGCAGCCAGGATAACCTCAAGCTACATTTTCTTCACTGTACTGAGGATATCTTTGACTAAAAGAGCAGATCATAGGGGAAAGGGCTTGTTTTCGGGCTCTGAAAGCAAGTGACAGAGCTCTACTCATATTCATACAGGTAATTCTCTCCCTCGTCAAAACAACGTAGCCTGATCCATACTGCCTATTGAGAAAAGCCTCCAAACACACCTGAACTTTGCTGACAGACTGCTACTTGGCCTGGGCAAAACCCATGCCTGTGCTAGTAATTAATCTGTAGTGACAATTTGAGGACAGTGTTCAGACTTGTGCCCTGTCTCTGATTTATCAGTTAAGACATTGCTGGAGAGCCCGCAGAGACTTTGAAGGAAAACTTGGTAGTATGTACATTTAAATCCTTTACAGACCAAAATAAGTTTTACCAAATTGTATACAAATCTCTAAATCCTTGCCCGGAACTATGTCTTCCCCCAGCCATCAGTGCTTAGGAATGAGCCAATACATTTTCCAGCATAAGCAAGGGCTTTACACCCTTGCTTACAGACCTGATTAAATTCATAGCCAGGGCATGGGGCAGCCATTAGGTGCCCAGGAGCAAGTATTGTACATTGCAAATATGGCACCTATTTCTTAAAAATACCAACTCAGTAACTGTTGATTCTGGTTATTTTGCGAAAGGAGGAAATATGGAAAGAAAGCAAGTACCACGGAAGTGGTATGTTTTGGGGAATGAGAGCTATATCTTCTCTGACAGAACAACACAGGGGCTGTTTTCACTTTTGTACTGACATCTGTCTGCTTTTTCAGTCATTTGTACCAGAAAGTAGCTCATGTATTGCAAGATCATGGAATCACAGTCATGGAATGGTCAGAGTGGAAGGGACCTCTGGAGATCATCTAGTCCAACTCTTCTCCAAAAGCAGGGTTGCCTAGAGCCCATTACTGCATCCAGGTGGGTCTTGAAAATCTCCAGAGAAGGGGACTCCGCAACCTCCCTGAGCAGCCTGTTCCAGGGCTCTGGCACCCTCACCAGAAAGAAGTTTTTTTCTTGTATATGAATAAAACTTCTGATGTTCCAGCTTGTGCCTGTTACTTTTCATCCTGTCACTGGGAACCACCGAAAAGAGTCTGGCTCCATCCCCCTTCTTGCCCTTTTTGTAGACTGGAGTGATATTTGCCTTCCTCCAGTCCTCAGGCATCTATAGGAGGTGCCTGTGGCACATGTATCCTTCACAATTCAATAAATGAAGCATGAGCTTTAAGGACATAAGAATGGTCAAATATAAGGGCAGGTATCTTAGAAAATTTAAACTGTCCTTCTTGACTAACTTCTCCAGAAAGCCCATGCATCCTTTAAATCGTAACCCTCTGTCATAACATAACAACTATTTTTGCTGCGAACAGTGCAACAGATAAAAATGTTGCCTTCATCCTAAAAAGAAAAGAAGCTTGGACTCTGCATTTCTCTCCACAGTGCAGCTGAATTTCAGCACACCAGGCATCCCTTTCAACTTGGTTTCCTTGCAAGGGTCAAGGAGTAATTCCCAGTGGGTCATGAACTTTATAACAGATATTGCAGCTTTTAAATGCCTCAGATTAGATTTTACATTGAAATACTGCAGGGGGGATCATTTTGTTAGGATCTTGTAAAACATTTTGGGTTTTTCTGTTGTAGTTGTTGTTCCCCCATCAGGAGTATAACAAAATCTTCCAAGTTTCTCATGGAAAGTGATGGAAAACAGCTAGAATAAGCACCTTGACAGTAATAATTTGAACTTCAAGCAGTATCTGAAAGTGTGAGGAAATCCTGGGTTCAACAAGACACTTGCACCCCTGATAAAAACTTTCACTACCAAATTGATGACAGTGCTACAAAGGGGATTCTTTTTTTCACATTTATCACTAGCAGTTCCAACCAGGTCACAAATATATCTGCTTGATGGGAACAAAGTCAAAAGAAGTAAATTCTCATTTCAGTGATCCATGGTGTGAAAAAGCAGATTTCTCTGGGCAGTTTTAACCAAAACACTCAACCCTCAAGCATTCGGGAGGAACAGACTAAAATTGGGAAAAGTGTATGTCCTGTTCTCATAGATCTTCTCTGACACTTACCAGCTGTTGGTTGTCTTAATCACTTCTTCTTTCTTTAATATATCTTTTCTTGTAAGCTCTTTGGAAGTGCTGCTTTCTACATGACTAGGCTGAGCCTGAGACAGATGGAAACACTGTGGGTGCTGCTCTACAGAGAAACCATCAGCGTGTGGAAGTTGGGGAAGTAACGTCTGCTGCAGCTATTTTTTAACAATTACAGTAATATACCTGAGAGACTTAGTGACTTAGTGGTACTTAGAAAGCAAAATGGTCTGGCAATGAAAGAAAGCTTACGTTTTAGGTTGTAAGAATTTTGCAATTCTATATAATTGAAGAAAAGCAGTAAGCTAGGTGCAGCATTCTCTTTATCTCCTCTATTATATTAGAGTGATTTGATCACAAATGCTTGTATGAAAAGGCTCAATCTGGCAAAAATAGCAAGGGGCCAAATGTTGAAATGAAGGAAAATTACTTTTTATAAATGAACAATTTTGATCTTGAGTTGTTTTTATTTTGAAATGTATGTTGATCAGTAGACAAAGAAATGGTCATTAAAATGAATAAAAATCAAATGAAGCATCATGAAATAATTCAAATTTATTCTTTCAGCCCCTGAAAGTTTTGCAATTTCAGTGCATACATGTTTCAAGAATTTAATGTTAACGTCAGTTTTGAAATGGGTCTTTTAAAAATCTCACATATTGTAGAATCCTAGAATGGTTTGAGTTGGCAGGGATCATTAAAGGTCATTGTCCTGGTTTGAGAAGCAATTTTCTTTTCAATAATTGTACTATTCATCTATGAAAAGGAAATACTTTTCTAGTCCAACATCCTACAAAGAGCAGGGACGTCTTCAGCTAGATCAAGCTGCTCAGAGTGGTGTCCAGCCTGAGCTTGAATGTTGCCCAACTCCCTGGGCAACCTGTGCCAGTGTTTCACCACCCTCATTGTAAATTAATCACCCAACCCTGAGTGATACCAAATGAAGCAAACCAAAAATAGTTCTTACTAGTTTCTTTAGTGTTTCTTTTAATTATACTTATTTTATATTTTCAGTTCCATGGTAATACTTGACACATATTGGTACAAAACCCAGGTTCTCAACTGGGTAAAGCAATTTTATTTCATTGGTTTCAGTTAAGAAACTCTCTATTTGCATCTGTTGAAGCTGTGGCCAAGCAATCACTATATATATAAAGAAATTGAAAAATTCACTGGTTACTATATTAAACAGATGGGGGACAAAATAGAAAGACTCAGTAAATTAATCACTGCTCTTAGTAGTAGAGTCCATGAAAAATACTGTAAAATGTATCATAAATTACCTGTCAGAGCAGGTGCAATATTACATCATATGAAATCTAAATTTGTGGCATTAAGTTTATTTCACAGCCTTGGATAAAGATCCCACATTATTCTTATCAAAGTGGACATGACCCAGAGAAATATACTCTCGAGAGAGGTTGTGGAGTTGTAGACCAAAGGAGAGAGGAGGCTGTTTCAGCATTTTCAGTTTTACTTCTGATCCTGAGCTGAGGACACACCAGTGATCTGAAGTTTTGGTAATGTTGGGAAGTGGCACTCTCTGCACTCCATCAGCCCTTGAATCATGACTTTGGTCTGGTGAATCGACACAGCTCAGCCAGTAGAGAGCAACCCAGACTGTGTTACAGCCTCTTTCTTCTGCTAGGCACTGCTCTGGGAATTAAATATATACAGGAATTGCCACAGAAGGATCTGCATTCTGAAGGAAATTACTTTCCTCTTACATCTGAGTTAGTAAATTTGCCTTGGTTGTTGTAAAGATAATAGAAACCAAAGGACCTTTGTGGACACAGCTGTATCAAGAGGAGCATGCTGCTGTAGTATTCCCAGGGTAACCACGGTAATATGTAACTGTTAGGCCAAATTCCTCTACCCTTTTCCACCAATTTAGATCTGGATAAACTAAGTGCATTAAGTGACTCGTTCCAGATTTCAGTTGGTGAGCTATGCCGCATTTGGCTTCTTGTGTGAGAAATACACTTCCATCTGTAATTGTTACCATCTGTTTGGTATTCAGGATGTAACAATGTAATGGAGATGAAGTCATATTTCATATTCTTTTCTCCATTTGGAGGTAAGAATGAAGCTATAACAGCCTGTAAATGCATCTACTGGTGATAAGATAGTACAGCTGGAAATGGGATGCTAGATTCTGCGCGGTTCAGAAAGCTTGTGTGTTGAAGCTGTTATACTGCAGTGTGTGCTGGTATTCTGTGATCCCATGAGATGATTGATGTATCATATAAATAGGGTGACAGAAAAGCATTTTTGCTGGTGTGATGGGAATAAGAAGTGCAAATGTCAAAAATGCCCTGAAAATAACCATTCAAATTTATGTAAATTGCTTAATTAATTGACCTCATTTGTGTTTGCAGATTTTCGTTCTATTTTCCTTTGTGAATTAGTTATTTTTCATTGTACACTGAGACAATATTCCAAGGATAATTAAACCCTTTAAAGCTATAGGTTAATATCCAATTCTTATGTAAACACATTTATAAACATTAATCCGATCTAAATTACCCATTTTATAAATACTGTTTTATTCATTTGCAGCTAATAAGTGTGCTGCTCATATTTATTCTGCTTTGGGCTCAAGGAGTTCAAGTTAGCCTGTAAATATTATTTCTTTAAATGGTATCATGCTGTTTACTTTTGCATGTATTTTGAAGTGTCTCTGCTGGTTTTATGATCTCATAGAGGTTGTTGGAGAAGGGTCGGTTTGGTGCACAAAGACCAAACTCATAGACCCTCTGAGTCTTGAACCTTTTTGATGACTGTGGTTGATACAAAGATGGTCTAGGGAGAAAGACTGTGCAAGAAGCTGATCCTCTGGCAGCAAGGTAAGGCCAGATGAGGATGCTACCATGCAGTAATATACATCCTGAAATTTCAATAAATTACCTGCTCTCTTGAAACTGAGCTCTTACCCTGTGTGAAATGTAAACTAATTAAGCTTTCAGTGAAAGAGAATGGAACTACCCTTGATGCATGTAGTTTAATACCCTCTCCACATTTTTCTGTTAACACCAGCATTCTAACACTGTTGGGTGTTTTTTTAGTTTGGTTGGTTGGTTGGTTTGGTTTAGTTTGGTTTGTTGTTTTTTTTTTTTGCATAAATATACCACCCCCTCTTGGAATTTTATTTGTTTCTTGGGAAACAATTGCAAATAAATAGGAAAGCAGGAAATGCATTTTTTTGTGGTAGGAAAAATACATCTTATCTTCCTTATTTATACAAATGGTGAATAAATGTTGCTTCAAAAATGGTTAATACTACGTGGAGAAGGTAGAGGGAAACTGTGGATATTCATTCAGGGAAGATATGGCAATGTGTCCAATGATAGGGTAATTTATCCTCTTACTAGACCAGTTGTAAGTAAGTTTTAACTGTTTATGATGGTGCCATGCTTTTGCATGGACAAGATTGATAGAGGCTGTGGTCCAGGATGTGTCCTGATGTGCCAGGTGCTGTACAAATGCTGAATTGAAATGTTTCCTGTTATGAAGAATTTAGAGCTTGCATTCATTAAACAGCCAACAGCTAGAGAAAAAAGAGAAACTCAACAAAAAATTGGGAGGCCTGGGCCACCATGATACCTAAAATCTGCAGCAGAGCTAAGATTAATGCTCAGCTGTTATCATTCTCACTGTGATGCCATGTTTGCTCATGCCACAGCGGCATATTGCCTTGTATTTTTGTAACATGGATGTAGGTTAATTATTTGCTGACAGCCTATATAGCTGCTGAGTAGACCTTCCTGCTGGAATTTTTTACTCCACAAGTGCTTGTAGCATCCCTTGCCACAAATGTCTTCTACACACTGCTCACCTCCTTTTGTCAAGTCCCTGCTAGGGATCCTGGTGAATCTCAGCCTGCTGTTGATTCCTGTGCTCTTTTAGACAAGTCCCACAAAAGTTCTCCTCCACTATCATTATCTTCTGTGGCTCCATAGCCTGTTTCTGCACTACCTGACAATTTGTATATTCATAATAACCTTAATGACTGTGATGCCATAGCCAGTGTTTTAGTGTAATCCAGGTTTGTTCTCTGTTCTGTTATTGCTGGTTTTCAATTTGATTCACTGAGTTCTCAAGAAATGCAATCAAGTTTGACTGCTGTGATTTATTTTTCATATAATCATAGAATCATTCAGGTTGGAAAAAGTCCTTGGGATCATCAAGTCAAACTATCTGCCCTTCTCGACAAATTCCTCCCCTACACCACATCTAAACGACTCTTAAACATATTCAGGGATGGGGACTCAACCACCTCCCTGAGCAGCCTATTCCAGTGTCTGACCACTCTTTCGGTGAAATATTCTTTAGTACTGTTCAGCCTAAACCTACCCTGTTGCAGCTTAAGCCATTCCCTCTCGTTCTATCGCTAATTATCTGTAAACTTATAGAGCTTATTACTCATAGATCTGATACCCTCTACATCATTGGGCTTTTATTTTTGTTTGTCTGGGGGAGGGGTGTTTGTTGGTTTTTTTTTTT